>JACCHW010000009.1:0-186023 GCA_018907185.1 Platyscapa corneri
TATGGTACCAATTGTGTCGCAAGGTTTCGTGCAATTGCCAAGCATCCGGTTTAATCCGTCCCGAGAATTTGTGCACGTTTATAGTGGTTAGGTTATTAAATCCGTTATCCTCTCTCCCCCCCGGGGGTTGAATTTTATTTCATTAATTGTTCTCTTCCCGGTTCTTTTCACCTCCTGATTTACTTATGTTTCACAGGTGGGACGCCGCCGGTAAGCCAACGCGCCCCCACAACGGACCGCGCGGGCCGCCACGGCACAATTCAATTTTGGAATCTATAATTATGCAGATTTTCGATTTACTCGTTTTTTTTTTTATTTTGATCGTTGGACTTCGTTCTCTTTTGGAAAAATCTCACAATTAGTACTTAGGGAATTAAATAACGCCATGTGAATATAAAAGATGAGAAACGCCGTCAACAACTTCTTGTTTATCATTCAGGGCCTCAGTCCAGACGCCGGCTAAGCGTATAGTTAGAGGATTCAAGTGGATCCATCTCGAGACTGGAGTTATAGGCAAAACCTCTTGGGATTTCGAGGCTGTAGTTTACAAGAGATCGGAAAGTTGTGAGAACTCAGCTAGACTGAGCGAAACATACAACATACATCAAATCACAAGCATACTGCTGCATGTGATCTACCTTGCTCAATTTACAGCTTTCCGCGATTACTCGTCGATGGTTGGATCAACACCGCATCGATAGTTAGTGTTAGAATTTAGGATCTTCGTAAAGAGAATGTAATTATTTACATTTAATTTTATGATTTCTTCTTTCCCTTGCTGATGAACGGATTAACATCCGCATTTACCTGTAATGATGCATGTATATTAACTTCGTTAAAAATTTATATATTTTTTTTAATGCTTATTACATTATAATGTTATTGTACAATTATAATTTTGTATTTTTATACAAAATTTCAGAAATCAAAAATTTGAAAAACAAAAAATATCCATCTTAAAAATTTATAAAAACGGAGAATAAATTTTTTCGTATATTATTGTTTTATTAATTTAAATTATAGTTTTCAAAAACTACCTTCATGATAATGATTTGAATACAAGTGACTAGTTACATAATTTATGTTTATAACCTATGAAAAATATTATCAATATATAAATAATAATATATTGATATAAAAAACATTTATATTAAATTATTTTTATACATTATTTAATAAGTAATATATGTATGTACATAGGTTAAAAAATGTTTTTTTTCCTAATAAATGAATTCAAACCTTGTATATGTTTATCAGAGACGTTGGTATGACAATCTAATACGCCGTCTCTAAGGTTACTTGCACCGCGATTTCCTCTGTCTTATCTCCTTCAAAATAGAGGTTTCCTTCAAGGACGCCCTGACAAGGCACTTTTTTCTTTCTGATCCGGCTACTTACCTAGCCATTCTGTGAGCGCCGCAATTTTGTCCGTTACAGCACTTCGGTGCCCAACATGTTACACCAAGCGCCCAACCTTCGACTCGCCATTTCTTTGTAGCAACTGAAAGCATAAATTTTTTATAAATTGCTCGATCAGAAAGTTGCGTGACATATTGTTTTCGTCAATTGATTTATCAAGAGTTTATAATGGAAATTTATTTAAACTAGTTTTAAAACGCCAGCATAATCACTACAGCCGCATGATAATTATATTTAAAACATGAATTATAGTGACAATATAAAATCATAGGTGATCACATTTCACACATAAATTGATGCGCACTTTTTCATCTATACAACATCAACGTAGCTGCCCTATCCCTCGTACGCCAACTCTTCTTCTTCAATCCCGGTCATCCACCCACTTGGCGCGCGTCAGAGTAAAAATGTTTTATGTAAAAAGTATTGATCACACGAGTTTTCAGACTTAAAAAATTCTTTTACAGTAAAAAAGATGTTCATTTTACATTTTCATGATATATTAGGTGAAGTAAATTTAATTATGATTTTATTAAATTATATTTTCCGTAAAAAATGTTACATAAAAGTACAAAATAGGTTTAGTCAAAACAGTTTCACATTCCAAAGAATATAAATAAACATTTGTATGAAATTGGTTATATCTTTATATATATTACATTGAAAAGAAATAATGCTCTGATATAAATTTGCATTCAAGAACTTATTAAAATATAATACTAAAATAACATGTAACTTGTGAATATAAAGTAAAATTGTGAAAAAAATACGAATAGAAAATTAAATAAAATTAAAAGAATAATACAGATTATATTATAATTGTGTATACCATTAATATGGTTTCTACTAATTATTTGTAATTATAAATATTATTCTTTTATATTAAATCAGCAGAATCATTTTTATAATTTTATAAATAATAATTAAAAAATTTTTTGATAAAATAGATTGTTGTATTTCATTGAAGAAATAAATCTTAATTAAAAATAATTAATAATATAAAATTATTATATACATTGATATATCTTTGAAATAAACTATTATTTTAAATGATAGAAAATATGGGTTCAAACATACAATTCCAAATTATACAAATATTTTATGACACTTTTTTCTAATTGAATGTGTTATTCAAGATATATAATTTATTAATGTTATAGCAACTAATATTATATATCTCATATATTTATTTTATATTATCAATTATTATTATAGTGTGTCGAAATCAATTAATTCTAAATTAAATTATTTTAATGATTTTTATTGATAAAATCCTGAATAAAATAATATAATTCATTGCTAATAGTATTTATTGGATTCATGACTAAGCATTTGAAGTAATTATTCTTAAAAAAGTATTAGAAAAAATAATAAAAAACATACGAAAGGATGAGACAAAAATAAAAAAAAATGGTTTTTTATATGAAGTTTTTTATTTTCATTTCATCTTACTTAGTATCTAAAATGAAAACAGACGTAAAAAAATAAGACATCATGAACTACCTTTCTCTATCATTTTCGTTTCTTCTTTATGTTACTTGAGAATTTATATTAAAAAAATAGTCGCAGAAAGCAAAGAGAAAGATAAAGTCTTTTTATATTAGTAAACAAAATTTCATCATTCGTAAATAGCTATTTTTGCTTGCAGTCTTGTGAAATCATCACTATTAGTTATGTTTAATCCTGATCAGCCGGTACTTAAGTATCGAGCATAGAACTTCAAATACTATCAAATATATTGTTGATAGAAACATAAAATATAATAGTAAAATATTATAGCTTAGAATAAATACTTTAGATTGCAATATTAACTAAAAATATATTACATTGTCAACTAAAAATGTATGTGAATAGCTAACACTGTTAATTATAAGTAAAGTATTTATTCTTTGTACAAAAAGTTCTATGAAATTAATACTATAGTTACAATTAGTATAAGAAAATGAAGTCTGTCATAGGAATGAATACCAAAGCATTGGTATGACAAAATGCTTATTCATTATGTATAAAGTATAAAAAAAAAAAAAAATTATTCTCTTATTTTTTAGTTGATGATAAAATAATAAAATTTTGAAAAAAAATATAGTAATTGAAAAAAAAAGTAAGAAAAGTAGCAAACGTCAATTTTGAGAAAATTATTGAAGAAAATTATACGTTTGAATTTCATAAGTATTGGAAAAGGTATTATTTATTTATTATATGATTTTTATCTTTCTTAAAAAAATTATTATTCCCTCACAAAACGTATTATATCTTATTATTTTTAAGAAAATTAATAATTTTTTTTTAAGAAATTTATATATTTTTATTTATTAATTAGTCAAATATTATTATTCTTAATATCACATATAAAAAATATAATAACATAACATAATCATTTAAGTTCTTTTAGTAGATATTTAACAATAAATATTTAAACAATAAAGGTTATGCTATATCATATACTAGATCTTAATACAGTATATTATAAATATTATTTTAATTATTGAATTGAAATCCTAAATATCATAAAAATATTAAGAAACATATAACTAATTTTTTTTCTAAAATATTTTATAAATAATAATATTAAATTTCATAATATTTTTTTTAATATTAGAATTAGAATACTTTAAACAAGGAAATAACGGATAAATGTCTATAACATATAGAAAATGAATATACTATTGAATGACATTAAATATAAATATTTACTTTCCATACTAAATATTTAAAAGATAATCTTTTGCAATTATAATTTTTAAAACATGAAATTATTACTAATCTTTCCATGTTCTTATAACGATACTTGGAAATTTATGTTCTAATTTTGAATTTACATGGCTATCATATGAACCTGATTATCGACTCTTGTTAATATAATATTATATTATATATTATATAATATTATATATTATATAATAGTTAATATCATTACGAGGCTCTCGAAATCTTTACAGCTTATTTCGAATAATTTGAATCGAGAACTTATAAGGAAATTTTATCAACAATATAAGAAATAACCAATCATATGATAAAAAATACAGTAAAATTGATAAAAAACATGTATTTAAATAATAATATAAAAATAATTTAACGATTTAATTGATATTTCAAGCTAAACACTATTTTAACAGAGTGAACATGTTTCTTTTATGCTTTAAGGACACAGGCTCTGACTTACATAAAAAACGTGATGCCATCTGTGAATTTTCATTTGAATTATGTCTCTTAAGGTTTGCAAATTTTAACTTTTTATGTATTTATAATAATACACATTCTCACAAAAATTTCAAGACTTTTTAAAAATATTAAATTAATAATTAACAATTTATGTTAAATAATGTATTATTATGTATAATTAAATACAAATGTCTATACGTATATATTTTATTTATATTATAATGTATGTATATATATATAATCTGACAGGTAAATACTATACCTTAATATGTACAGCTTATCACATTTTATAAAGCAAGATATGAGATATGTACAATCTAAAGAGAAATTATTAAATATATTATTTTTAACAATTTTATTTTATTAAATATCTTTACATTTCAAATTTTGTACATATTAGGGCTTATATTTAATACCTATTATGATAAATTAAGTAACCATATATTATAAGTTTTACAAATTATATAAATTATAAATTATATCCTACTAAAAAAATAAAAATTTTTTCCTTAATGAGGTACTTCAGACTAATACGTAAATTTGTATTAATCAATCAAAATGAAAGCAATATCTTGCAATTATAAAAATTACTAATATATGAAAAATGATAATAATTACAATGATATTTATCTTATTGCAAATCCAATTTCCCAACATATAATCTTGAACCTTAAAAAGACTATTCGTCATTTATTTTATTAGTAGACATTTCAGATTCCACGATAAGCCAACATCCTTTCTATTCAGCTTTTTCATTGACTAAAAGTTCATTGGAAAATAATCGCCAAGTATATACTAGACTTGATTATCATCACCGTAAGGTCAGTATCGGATGAATAAAAATTTATTGAATTATTTTATCGATAATTCTTTTCTATCTTAATACATTCAATTAATTATTAAGTCAAAATTTTACATTAATTCATAATAATGTAATTTTATAAATAATGATATAATATACTAATCCATTTCTTTACCATTGTTTTACATAATTTTGAAGCATTTAAAGCAAAAAATATTTTAAATATTTGCTTAATAAATATAATTTATTTTAAAAATATATACAAGTTTTTATTATTAGAGCAACTATATTTTTCCATATATTTTCTACAATAACTGTAAATGTAACAAAATATAAAAAGATTTGTGTGAAAGTACTGAGAAATTCTGGATAATAAAATATTTTTATGTAAACTACCTTTGCACTAAGCTAGTAATTTCTTTACTAAAAAAATTTTTTTTAAAGAAAGACAGAAACTAAAACGAATAAAACAAAATCTCAATAAATGAAATATTAATTTAACAATCTTATTTGAAAAATATTTTGATTTTATATAATTGTTAGAATAAATCTTCATTTCTGCTAATTTTTCACTCAATTTATTATATTTGGTCAAAATATCAAAAATTTGTTTGTCAAAAAAAAAAATTTATTAATAATGATAAACAATTTAATTAATTTATCATATGGAACTCTTACTTCATATATAAAAAAATGTCAGTGTTTTTAAAATAATAAAAAATTTTTAAATAATTTATTTACTTACATACAATTAGATATAAACTAATGGTTAAACTATATTCTAGAAATTATATTTTTATTTTTATTAGCATACATACTAGCATTGCACTACTATATATTTATATTATAAATAAAATAGAAAATTAACTTTCTAAAATTGTAGTCTTAAATTATATTAGGAAATGATTTATTAAAAAAATTCTAATTCTATAAACTATAGAATTTTTTGAAAAGAATCTTCCTGCAGAAAACTACAACGAGTGAATTTAATTAATTTTTTTTACAAATAATCATTAGTCTTACTATAGATAAAACAGCTCTCAAATGTCATTAAAGAAATTTGACTTTTAAATAGTTCTTTTAAAGACATTTAAGAATATATCGAATAGGACACTAATAAAACTCCTCTTAAACCAAATTTCTACACCTTTTTTAAGAAAAAGTATCAATAATCATTATCAATAGTCTAAAAGTAAAAAAAAGTAGACGACTCACACGGTGTTGTTCAGTACTTTTAAAGTTAGTGAAATAAATGACAAACGAGCTTAAACTTTTAACGAAATTTTATTTAAAGCACCTATCAATAACTTACTTACTTTTATAAGTATCAAATAAACTTAATGTTGATGCAATTTTATTTCGATGAAATCTTTACATTAACTGACTCCATTTTGTCGTTTTATTTTTCTACGAAAAGATATCGTATCGTAAAAACGGAGACTTCGTGCGACGTTAAAAAATTTGTATAAGTTATTTGATGCATCTATACTTTGAAGTAAAGTTGCTTGATTTTTATTGATAAGAATAATCAAACTTAGAAATTTGATAATAATTTTATTATATTTTATTGATTAAAGTTTTTTGCATTAAATTCTATAAACTAGTTTATAATAACATTTTTTATGAGTAATTCATTAATAATGATTAAGATAAAAGTGTTACAAATACTTATAAAATAGGTTTTAAAAAGAAGCTTTTAAACGATTTAAAACGTACTTAAAGGTTGGTATAATATATGAATAAATAAAAAATTTAGAGAATCTGTAATTTAAAAAAATTTAAACCAACATCTTAATAAAGTACTTATATTGCAAATTTTTAGTGCTCAACTTTAAATAAAAGAACTCTTAAAAAGACTACTTTGTATCCTAAATCAAATTATTTCTAAAGTAAATAGTAAACGATAAGAAAGTTTTAAGAGGAAAAGAATAAGAAAATAACTTTACCTAATACTTTCTCTATACTTTACATCTATAAACAAATAGAAAGTATCACAAAAGACAGTCTTGAACTAAAAAGAATGTATAAACTAAATTGAAAATTTTTTTTGCAAGAACTAAAATCTTAATTTAATGCATTGAAATTATTAATGCATAGACATATTTTGACAATTATTTTCGTGAAAGGTTTCAAAAATACTAAAAAAAATCTTTATTGATTTAATTTAATCTTAATGACTACGGTAATTAAAACCAATATAAAAATCTGACTTTCTTATAGCTTAAAAATGAGAGAAAGTATTTTCATATTTTATTAAAACTAATTGTATATAATCTCTTTAGCATCTCATACAATATAAGCTTTAAGCACTGGAATAAATAAATGAATTTACTAAATAATTTTAGTAAAATTTATTAGTTTATTTATGATTTCTACGAACTGTTAAACTGTAAGATTGAATATAAAGAATATATAATAGAATTAATATAATATAGATGGCTTAATGTAGCATTATTCAATAGTTTAAAATATTAATCAGATTATCCTTCATTCAACGTACCAAGTTGTAGAATATAAATAAGAAAAAAATTTGTATGTTTAGGCAAAAAAAGACTTTAAAACTTGATTTGAAATTGAAATATAAAATCAAAACTAACAATTAAGTTTTATAAAGTTTTCGAATGACTAGTCGAAACAAACTTGATCATAAAATGATTATAAAGAAGCTCACATAAAAATTTCTGCATATATTCTCAAAAATTAAAAAAATAAAATACCGTTGATAAATATCATGTATTCCATTGAATAAATAAAATCAAAATATCGCACATCAAAATTTATTTTATTTTAGAGACATAATCTATTCTTATTACGATAACAAGACATTTTGTTTTTATACAATAAATTTTTATAATACACAAGTATGTTAATAATATTAAATTAAATTAAGAAAAATAATATTAAGAATAACCTACACGTGTAAACAAATATAAATATAATAATTCACGATGTACATGCATATCAAAACAATAATCGAAAGCTAAAGAAAATACTAAAAGAAATTATAATAAACTTTTTATCTATGTCAGTCGTTCATTTTAATTATTAATAACGTTATAATCAGTTTTTTTTTAAATATTTATAATAAATAATTTTTATAGTAATATTTTATCTGCAAGTATCTCCAAATGGATATTAGTGCTAAGAAATTAAATTAACCTTGAGCAAAATCATATTTTTTATTAAATAATTGAATTTTTAAGTTAAACTTATATTGAACAATAAAATAATTTTAACATTATAAACTAAAAAATTGCTTTTATATTTAAGTAAAAAATTCAAGTAGATTAGTTATCTTAAGCTAATTAATAATCAAAATTTAATTTACTAAAATATCTCAAATTTATAAAAATAATTTAAAAATTATTATTTTATGTCAACAAACATATTATTTTTAATACATAATAAAAACCAATTTATAAAATTTTATTTTAAAATTAATAATTAATATTTATCTAATATTAAATAAAATTTTTATTCTAAATATCAACTACATTCAAATATTTTAGTAGTAAAAGTATTTAAAATGAATATACACTTCACTATAGATTAAATATTTAAAAAATAAAATAAATATATAAAGAAAATTGAAACATATAATAAATAATATTATTGGTTAATATGATTAATATTAAATTTTTTATTTAAAATTTATATGAATGTATTTCAAGGCAATATTTTATATAAATTAATATATTAAAATTCATAGATTTAATTAAAGTTTCAAACAAATTAAAAAATTTAAAGATTGAAACACTAATTTGTAAAAAGCTTATAGATTACAGATATAGAGTAATTAATTTTCCTAATACTACTTCAATTGCAATTCAGCAGAATATGCTACTCACATATTTGTACCCATATGTATAAAATTTGCTGGCTCGTCGCAATGCTTTTTAAATTTGATTTTTTTACTAATTTAACTAAATTGTTTGATTAGTTTTTTTAAATAAAAGCATTTCATTAAAATTAATTGCATGATGGAATAATTCATTTCAAATTATATTAATAAATATTATTTCGCATAGTTAAAAATGTAAAAAAAATAAAATAATTTTAAAGCTTTTTCAAATTTGTTTATTAAGATTTTTAGTTTTTTTATTATTATTTTAGTATAATGATTAATTAATGAAGTTTTTATCTGTATTTTTATTAAGTCAGTCCGATGATAGAAGACTTAACAGACTCTTTCAAATAGTCGAAGTTCGAAATTCGGTGTCATCAACTCCTCGTCACCTCTATCAAAATTTCATTTAGATTTACTTATTCTTATTTTATATCCTAATTTTAATAAGCTAAGATTAATTTCAAATTATATATTCGTTAATAATTTGGAAGTACATTTAAAATGGAAAAATCTTAAATGAAAGTAAATATTCAGTTTTAATGTTTCATTAATTTAGATTTTTTAAATCAATTTATAAATTAAATTTTTTTATTTGAATTAATAAAAGGCAAATATCTAATAAATATATTAAAATAATTCTTACAATGTAAATAAGTAATGAAGTTTAGAATTTGCTTACGGATATCTTGAGATGGTATATTGTATTTCGACTCGATGAAATTGATTGTTACAACTTAAATGTATTTAATGTATCTTGTGATCTATTGACTAAATCATAACGTAACGTTTTATATCTTAAATTAATAACAAAACTAATAATACGTTTAATAGAATATAATAAATTATTTGGTATTTAGCTCTACGATTTTTGTTTTTATACGAAGTATAAAATTGTATATTTCACAGGCCAAAAACATCTCTGAAAGCCTTATTAAATTTATAAGACTCAAAATAAATTTTTTTAAATATGTAGCTCGACCAAATATTATCTAAAACTCTATTAAATTTATAACTATGTAAAAAATTTTTCATCCATACTATTTTACGTTTTATTTAATATTTTTAATATTTCGATTTTTAAGAATTTAATTATTAAAACTTTAGAAACGACCAAAACTTAGTATTAAATTGAAAAAAATTTATATTTTTATTGATTTTAATTTTAATCTGTTTTAAAATATTTACTTTCCAATAATTCTTACCAAACATACTTTAAATTTTATGTTTTTTTTTTTAATTCAACAAGAAAAAAAACCTTGCAGTAAATTAGAAAAAAATTTTTAAGTGGAAATTTTATCCAGCTTACAACTTAATGTAAATTGACATAACATAAATAGTGGACTACCTTTAATGCACAGAAATATTTTAAAATATATTTTATTCATACAACTACAAAAATAGACAATATTAATAATAAAATTTTAAAAAATAGGAAATAATCCTTATTTAACTTCAAAATATTATAAAATTATGGAATAAAATTATCAAAAAATATGTTAATATTTTTTATATCAATTATAAAAATAATATATAGTAATTTCGTATAAAACTTTATATCTCTTTCAAAAAAATATTTTCATGAATATGTTCAAGAAAAATTAAAAGTAACGAAAATATTTCAATTTTTAAATTAGTAGAAATCTTGAAATAATTTACCAATTATATAATTATAATCACTTGCATAAAGTTTAAAATATTTATATTTTTATAAAAATTAAATAAAGTATTTTCGATAATATTTTATTTTTTAAGATACATTATTACGAAATGTAAGATACTTTGCAATAATACAATTCAAAACATTTTTTATAAATCTACCAAAACTTTTGTGATTTTTAAGTTTGTTTCTTAATTGAAAAAATGAAATATTTATATAAATATTGAGTTCAACCCTAAAATAAATTGAAAAAAAATATTTAAATTACTAAACGTCGATGAAATGTAGAAATTTATTAGTGTTGTACATTATTTACTAAAGAAAATCAGATGAAAAGAGAAAAATATCGACAAGAAAAAAATTGTTCGCATCTTCCTTAATTCAAACAAAACGTTTCCAGGATGAAAATATGTTAATTAAAATGAAAACTCATGAAAAATTAAAACGAAAAACAGAAAATGAAAAAGTAAAAACGCAGTAAAAAAAGATGCTACAGCGTAGCAGGAGAAAAGATATAAAAATAAAGAACAGAGTAGGAAAAGACGAGCAACCCATTCTATAATACGTACAGCCGTATCTCTAGCTTTCTTCTCTTCCTCTTTTTTACTCTCGCAATCTTTTTAAAGCTACCATCGCAAAGTTCGTTCGTCCTGTTTAACCAGGATTCGCTATCGATACGCAACGTGGAAAATTCGCGACGGTGTGAGAGGGTAGGAGAGAAAGAGAGATTCTCCGATGCGCAGGCTCTAAAACCGGGTAGGTAGAAGCTCTCTTGGTTCCCCAATCGATTCCAGATTTTCCGACGAGCTTAACGAGAAAGAGTAAGAGAGAAAGAAGCAACTTTTAGTCGTAAAACTTCTTTTTGAACGTTTATTCATTTAGAGTCTCACTCTCTACCTTTGTTATAGTACAGTAGTTTGTTGCAAGTTTAAAAATTATTCGTTTTGATTAGAAATTTTGATAGTTGAACTCTGTAACTTTGTGTAGTTAGCAAGTGATCTATTTATAATAAGTTCATTATAGAATTATAAAACTAAATTGCTAAGTTTTACTTTCATTCTAAAATCTAGCTTTATTAGTAAACTTTTTCAAATTTCCTTTCCCTACTTACTTGAATACATGTAATAAATATCTTGATAAATTTTAACTTTACTAAATTAGTAGGAAATCGAAATTTATGAATAAAATGTAAAGATATATAATATTCTAATTATATTTGCATCTTAATATATACTAACGTTATATTTTATTCTCTTTAATTAATATGATTATTCTATGGATTTCCATTAATAAAAGTTTTGCAGTACGATAATATAATAATAATTTTTAATTGTTCTAATATTTTTATTTTTATGTCAAATTCCATATGTATTAATATTTACACAAAAGTCTGTATTAATAAATTAAGAAATGATGGGTTACAGATAAAAGAGTACCTGAGTTTTACTGTATTTTTAATTTTTTTAATTTTATCATTGTATGCACTATAGAATTATTTGAACTTCCTTAATATGTTATAAATATATGAATATATTAACATTATTATTTAATCGTCTATAATTATTCAGCTATTTTTTAATAATTAGTAATTATCAAAGTAACTAATTAAATAGTTTAAAATAGTTCACTGTTCAAAGCTCATATTCTTCTATATAATTTTTTTATTCATATCTATAGATGCATTGTTTTATACTATTCTATGATTGATTTCTTTTGACACAAAAAAGTCAGCATCTTTGAATTATGAGTCTTGGCTGATTACTCGGCTTATCTGGGCTTCGCCGAAATTTCATTTCCAACATCCTTTCCAGCATCAAAGTTAGTAATTTGCTCCACAATGGTATCACCTCAAATCTCGCACTATTCGCCTATATTTGTTTTTCATGCACGCGCCACACATTCGATCAATGAGATTTCAGGAACATGCACTCACGCACGTAAGCATGCACACGCACAGGCGGTAAAGACTAGCGTGTGATCTCAATAACAAGAATCGCTTGGATCGCACTTTTGTCTGAGCGTACAGCAACTTTAACTACTGAAAATTCGACCCGATTAGAGGTGCGGTCTGAGCTTCTCTTGCACACCATGGAACACACTGAGCGTGATCGGTATTCCCGAACGTGAGACTCAGATTGTGACATGACCGGTAAGGATGAATACCTAGCTTTTTCTACTATAAAAAAGTTACAAAACTCTCTTATTTTAGATAAAACATTTTGGTACGGAACTGTCAAGAAGACTGATATCAAAACTTTGACATTTTACTGATAATTTTTGTACATTTTATTCGATAAAAAATCAACACAATTATTGCAACTGAGAGTGAATTAAATTTTTAATTGATATAGTCTATTTTTTTAATATATCTATATGTGTATATACGTATATATATTAAATTGAAACTCGTCTGCTGTTTCGCAATAAAATTTCGTTAACAAAAAATAAATAACCATAAGATATTAATATATCTGAAGTACAAGAACAAATATTTTTAGTGCAAATTTTATGATGTATTGCATAAAAATATGAACTTGATCAGAATATCTTGATTACTTTCATGATATAGAAAAAAAATAAACAAATTCAATCGAACAGTTCACTTTTTCAATTAAAAAAAATCTTTTCCAGTTTATCAAAAGTTCAATTATTTTTATAAAGCGTATTAAAACTATTTTGTCTAGAAAACAAAAATGAAGTTAAGAAACTTCGTTTCTTTGCTTGATATACCATTATAATGTCGGAAAAATTCATTCAAAATCAAATATATATAATATTAAAAAATTCTTCATTTGCTTCTTTGTAGCTTTAAAGATTAGGTGATTTGTTCAAGAGCATTTCCTTTCAGTTTTTTTCATAAAATAGTCTTCTTATATAATATTATATATACATATGTATATAAGACCCTTAAATATTAAGTAATATAATGTAATATAATCAAATAAAAATATTATTTGAATACCATATAAGTATTATCCGTTTTATAATAACATTTTATTGTAAATGCTTGTTTTATTATTATTAACTTCAATATTGCTTTTTGAAATACATCTGTTGTTTAATGTATAGATTTTTCATACATTGCATAAAATTTAATATGTTAATTAAAATTCTTTTTTTATATTTTTCATATTTCTAATAACTTTAAATTGTAATAACAAAGTAAAAAATTAAATTACTTATAAAATTATATAAAATATACATGATTCTAAAGTATATGTATATAATATATATCCTCACGCTTAATAATTTATTTACTATCACATCTACTATTTCAGAGACTATTGACTATGATAATTTATTCAAATATATGTATTTATTTATTTTATATAAATATACATTACACAATAGAATATAATATACCAGATACATAATAGAATATAAATATACATATATGTATATATGTATATATATACATATCTATATATTTAGAAAATATCTTGAATTAAAAATATATATGTTAGAAATATAATGTTGTACATTTTTGGTTAGTTCGGATAATTATTACACCAATTTATAATCTAAAATAAACATATTAATTGATATCGTGACATTACAATGATTGCCTATTTAAATTTCAGATTATTGATTACATCAAAAAGCATTATTTTAATAAGTTCAATTACCAACTAAATAATCAAAGGTTAATCGAATAAAATTATATAGATTTAATTAACAGTTTATAAGAAGAATGATTCTTATTTTCTTTTTTTCAAATAATTTGTACTTTCTTTAGTTTAATCTTATTAGGTGAGCATCTTTAATAAATAATTTTTGTTTGTAGATAATGCAATATTCCATTGGTACAATCACTAAATCAAACTAATAAAATGCAATCACTAATAAAACAAGGCTTAATAAAAAAATATATAAAATTTTATAGTTTTTGTATAAATTTCAACAAGAATTAAATTTTTTTACAAATATTTACAGTAAAATTTACATTAAAATTCAAATAAATACGTTAGTAATATAATGTAATAATAGAGCAAATAATAAATAAATAATAATATATAATAATAATAATGAGAACAATAAAGAGAAACAAGCTTCAATTTACTTTTATTATATAAGAATTTAATATATATATATGTAACGATTTAATATCGATTTAGAATTATTTTAAGATAGTGTAATTAATTTAAATAGATTTATTAAAATTTATAAACTTTATTGATTAACATATTTCTAATATTTATTTTTTACAATTATTTTTTACTTCTAATAAATAAATTTCTAATAATAATAAATAAGAGTTATAATAATTTTAAATATTTAAAGTTCATCTATTTCTTATTAATTATATTTCAAAACATATTTTTATTTTTTAACTAGTCACACAAATAATTTATCATGCTATATCAAGAAAACCTTCCAATTGAATTTTGTAGCTTTAGATTATTACAGTTATTTATTTAAGAAATCCGTAATATTTATAAAAAGATATTTTTAAATTCTAGTAAAACAATAAATTCATAATTATTTTTTATATTTTCACTGTAATTTAGTATGTTCTAAACATTCATGAATTTATTTTTTCAAAAATCATTGTGTTATAATTATGATAGTATTATGTATAGCTTTAAATTTTTCTAATTATTACTTTTAAAAACTTTAAAATATTTTTTACGATTAATTAAATTATTTGAAAATTGTAATTTTTTAAATGATAAATCTTGTATTATAACTTTTATTATGATTATATTTCCAAATCCATTATAAAAAAATCACTATATTTTATTCTTATATTATATAAGATTAAATTTGGTAAAAAGTATCCATTAATTCCGTTAATTGTTTGATTATTTTCTAAAAGGTTTAAATGTAATGAAATTTAGCGTTTAATTATTACAAACTATTTTGTATTGAAATTGAAATTTAAATATAATCTTTCTTCGTTATAAATATACTTTTAGTTAACGAATAACTTAACAAAAAATACAAAACAGATAAATTTAAAAGGCAAAAGAAAAATTAAGTATACATAGACTACAGCTGAACTTGTTATTTTATATTTGATTGATACAATTTATATTCAATAACTGATATATAAATCTATTAAAATTCTATTAAAATATATCTCATTAAAGTAAATTATTAAATTAATGTAATTATTTAGAGATTATAATTCAAAAGTCATAAAACCTGTTAGAAATCTTAATATAAATTTTAATTCATTTTATTTAAGTTTCTTAATTTCTTTTATGGTTCTCTTCAGAGATTGAAGTAATTACAGCAAATTTTTTTATTTAATTGTAATATGTTTACTCATAATTAAATTATATATCTTATAATGAGATATATATTTTTTTGTTATAATAATAAAAGATACAACATTAAATTCTTCAGTTACCATTATGACTCATTATTTAATTAATTATAGGTTCTATTCCTTTAACAATAATCTCCACATTATAAAAATTGCAACGTCTAAATTTAAAGTTTATTAAAAAATTCAATTTACTTTATATATATTTTTAAGTTTCTTTAAATACTTTTTCTTAAATTTAAATGTAATAATTTAAAATGCATTATATAATTATCATAACCTTATATATATATATGTAATATATATTTTTGATTAATCCTAATATTTTTACTAATAGCGAAACGAAAAGTACACGAAAAATTAATTTACATGAATATATATATATATATATATATATATATATATATATGAATATGTATGTCTATAATGTGTAACACTGAATCTCTTTACTCTTATGAATTTTTGAATGCATTTGGGAGTACAGTGCGATCAAATCTAATATACAATATACTCAACCGCGAAAAAACAAAAGCAACTCTAGAAACTTAACTGTCTGTGCATAAATTATTAAAGTAGAATAATTAAATGTGCATAAGAATAATGAAATTACGTGTAAATGATATATAATTATTTAATTAACAAATTAAAATCAATATACAGTAGTTTATTAATAATTAATAATTAATAAATAATATAGTTTGAACCTTTCTATTATAAATATAAAGTTCTTATTTTATATTTATGTAAATTTGAAAAAATCATATTATCAAAAAAGCATATTTTTCGAGTAAAAAAATAAATATTATTCGAAATTATCAGTTAAGAAAGTAGGCAATATTTAATTATTAAGATTATAAAATTATTTTTTAAAAGTTTTATTTTTTTATAATTAATATTCAAAATTTTATTTGGAAACCTGCATAGAAACTTAAAATTCAGATTGAATATAGATAAAAATTTTTTATAAAACAACCTTCACTCGATATATTAATTAAACTTAGCATTAGATACCAAAAGTTACCATGTATTATTATTTGTGATTGTTCTAAACACAATGATATAAGAATTAAAATATTTTATAATCTGTTTTAAAAATCTCGTTAAAAAGTTTTATAAATAATAATATTTATTTTGCAATAAAAGGACACATAATATTGATATTGAATAAATTTTGTAAACATTTTTTTAATTATATATAATAATAAATTCTAAATTATTAAAAATAGAATGTAAAAAAAGTACTGCATTTATACGATCACAATTAAAATCCAAAAAAGAAGTACGTTTAAGAAGAAATACATCCAATTTTTTTATTTCTTCTGTGTGCCTTATGTTTATTAAAATTATAAAAAAAAATAATTAAAAATTATTTTATTATGAAATAAAAATTATTTTCATATAATAATAAAATAGCAAATATTTACATTAATATACTAAAATTGATAATGAAACAAATAAAAAAAAATTTTTTAACTAAAAAAAAGTATAAAAAATATTAGATTTTTATCTATAAACAAATATTGATTCAAATAAACTTTAATTTTACAGAAAAGAAATCAAGTGTTTGCCAGCTTTTGATTATAATTTAAAATCATAACTTTTTAATCTATTTTTTTATTTCTTTACTGTAAGAACATAATAAATTTCAGATATATTATAAAATGTCTCGAAAAATATATTTCATTTTATTTATGCTATTATAATTGAAAAATTAACATCTGCAAAATAAAATATATATATATTGAGATAAGAAAAATGCGAAGAACAAAAATAAAAAGGGAGATATATGATGTAACAAGAAGAATAAGAATTGCTTTGAATAGAATGAAATTTACTGTTGTTGGTTAATTAAAGATTATATACATATATGTATAAACACTATGTTAAGTTTAATATGCTCTAGAGAAAACGTATATATAAATTATGAAGAAAAAAATGTTTAATTCTAATTCGTATTCAGGAACTAAACTTGGAAATAACGATTTTTCTGGAAATTATTTAGATGCATGGTCTTGCATATTTTCAGACTATTTTATTATTTTTAGCTGAACAGCTAAGAGATTAATATTTAATAAATTAAATTTACGTATAAGCTTCTTAAACATTTATTATAATTTAACTTTATCATAGTAATGATATTTTGATCTGTAAAATTATAAGTTCTCGGTATAGTAACTCTTAAAATCTCAGTCTAACTAATAAATTATCTTGAACAAACCGAATTAAAGTATTCGTTCCACAAGAGCTTTAAATAGAATCCATCTTAATTTAAAATTTTACTCGAGATTTCTATCAATTAAAAAAAATTTCAGTGTGAAAGAAACGATATACTCTTATTCTCTCTCTCTCTCTCTCTCTCTCTATACCTCTAATTTCTTATCTGTATCTCAAAACTCGTTATTTTTATTATTACATAATCAATTAAATCATTTTTAGTTTACAAGCATACATAAAAAAAAGAGAAAGAAGGAAATAGAAAATGAGATCTGAAAAATGCGAAGAACCCCAATAACCCGAGAGATGTATGATACAACAAGAAGAATAAGAATTGCTTTGACTAGAAGGGAATTTACTGTCGCTCGTTCCTCGCCGATTGCAACCTCTTCTATATCTACCTTTTTCTTTGTCTCTGTTTTTTACTCTGTAATTTTCTTCCTTTTTATCTTTTTAATCGTTTGAAATTTCGATGATTTTAAGCACATGTTTTATAAGTAACTAAAAATTCATGTGTCATTTATAAATATAATAAATTTTTGTAATTTTTGTGTAATACATTTTCATAAAATAAAGGTGATATTTACAAACTTTATTTTATAATGTAAGGTATTAATAATATTCTAAAAACGACATAAAATTGGAAAACTTATGTTTAAAGTATTATTAGGAGAGAACTTTTTGCTTTTAATCACATACTGTAAAAGTAATTGAATAAAAAAAATTCAATATAGCTAATATACAATATCTTTTTACACTGGTGAAGCTGATCAAAATATAATTAAACTAAAATAAGATAAAAATATATATGCAAATTAAATTGAATGGAAAATAGAAAAAAGAGCATTATTTTTCATAAGATAATGAATTTTTGCTTTTATAAATGACATGTAATAATAAATAGGTAAATAAGAAAATGAATTTTTAACCGATTAAGCTGTTAGACTTTTTTATTCGATACATAATTCTTCACGAGTGAAAAAATTAAAAAGCAAAATAACAAATACGTTAAACATTAAAAACATAATGTCAAATAATATACTCTTACATATTCAAATTATTAAAAATTTATATTCATATATATTATTATATATTCAGATATCGTAAAAATCAATCATACAAAATTAATGAAATATAAAAAATTATTTGATGATTGAAATGTTTTAAGACTATAATTCATTACTGATATTCCCTTCTATCTTCTTTCATATTTCTAAATTATTTCTGTTGCACAGATTTTTAAATTTTTTTCTTATTTGTCTATCTCGCTGTCTCTTTCTGTTTCTTATGCGAAGTGTACCAAATGCTTAAATCACCCAAATTTCATTTCTACTCTACTCGAGAAGAGACATTATCCGACTGTGCCCACTTTTTACATATGTATAGGTATATAAGCCGTTCGAGCGAACCCCCGTATTCAAGTTTCAACGGCAGTGGTACTGAATCGAGAAAAGTTTTACCTGTTTTACTTTTTCCTCTTCTCCAGAATCTGCGCTCTTCTCCAATCCCAATCTCCCTTCTTTTCCTTTCTATTCTTGTTATTTCCGTTCTTTTGTGGATCGTAGCAACATCGCGCGCAGTAGCGACAATCAGTCGATCTATTTGTGATTTTAGTCTTGTGATTGGGCAATCGATATTGGAGATAAGACAAAAAAATGTTAACTCGACATTCGTATAAATTAAGGAACTTTTATTAGTACCGATCTTTTATATTTTGTAACGTTAGAACAGCTTTACCTTCGTTCCTGCTTCACTTGCTTTGATAAAAGCTATTATGGTCATAAAAATAAAACTACGCGTGCTGTTTGTTTACGTTTTGATACCGTAGAATAGTTTTAGACCTTTTCGAGTGTAAAGAAAGAAATTTACGTTTATTAAGTGCAGAAAAGAAAGTAAGACCAAAGTATTTTTATATTAATGAAAAATTATAACATTTATTTAAAATAAAAATTGATTTTAATAGATTAACACGAACATCTAATACAAAAATTTCAAAGTATATTTTAATCTTTGAATGATTTTAAAAATTTTTGAATAAAATATCTAGATTTTCCGTTTATCTAATTTCCATCTAAAAAGTTAAGTAATGATGTGAAAATATTGTTTAATAATTAATAAAATATTAATGCTGATAAAATATTGATCGAATTGATATAAAAAGATTATATGTAGATACCAAATATAAAAAATAATTTTAAAAACGTATAAATATTATCTAAGCCGTGTATATGTTAATTTTGAAAAAAAATTTTATGTCCGTACATTATTGGTGTTTTAGAGGATAATTAATTCATACAAAGAACAATTTATGTCAACACACATATTCATATCACTCTAATATTATTTCAAAAGAATTAGATTATGATAGTTAATTTCAAAGCCGCATTAATTATGTAACAAATACACAATTAATAGATTCATTAAAGAGAAAAGTGATTTACTTATTAACCGAAATTCATCTTTGTAAACGAGTTTGAAATTGCTCAAATGACCTAATTTCTTACTATCCATTGTAATAACGTCAGGTAAATATTGACCAACGTAAAATTTATCACATATAAAATGAAATATTGATGCCGTTACACAAGCTGGTTCTGAGTAGTGTAGAAATGATTAAAATTGGAAAAATACATAAAATCTCTAATTATTATCTCAAGTAAAAATATTAATTAAAATAGTAAAAGAAATTTTGCAGGGTTATTTTATTCACTACAATTATTTTATTTATTTGTTAAATATTATTTAATTATATATTTCCGTTTCATAATTATTTTACAATTTTCAATTTTTAAAAACCTTATTTATCAAAATAATTATAACTTTGCGATTATTTAAATATATTTATATTAATTAAAATAGCATTTTAATATCGAAAATTTAAATATTTAATTACATTGTTATTATTATATATTAGTATATAATTAATTTATTAGTTTCTCTACTGTAAATATATTATTTAGAAAAAAATTATAAATTTAACTTTTTAACGATAATAATTGTATCCATGTACATATATATTTCACGTAATGATTAAAAACAACATTTTTCTGCTTTCAAATAAGGTATTTAAATGAGAGTCGTGAATTGTTTATAGATATAAATTAGATGCTTATTATTTAACATTGGGTATGCTGTACATAATATTTCTTTTTTACCTTACAAATATAATATAAAATTACATTCAATCGCGATAGACATTCATCCACTCGCACTCACAGTCACTTTTACACACTTTATTTCATTGTCAGGTTGTTTCGTATTGCTTTAATAAATTTATGAGATTTTAATCAAACACGCAATCTTAAAATAATATTTGAATATTCGTATCTATAAAACGATGTCCTTATTTTTATCCTTATCCTCTCTAATTTTTCGTTAGAAAAAATGGAGAGGAAATGTTATTTAAAGGAACGATAAGCTAAAAAATTATTATGAATTGCAACGATAACCAATGGAAATAAGATTAATAATGAATAATAAGAAGAATAACGATATTAATAATAGTTTACATACATAGTCACCGACTATAGATGTAAAAAATCAGGGGTATTAGACAAGTGTAAGATTAAATTGCTTAAAATAAAGACTTACTCGAGAAGGGTGAAAGAAATTTCACTTTGATGCATACATACATACGTATATATATTTATTTATATTGTGTGTCTGTGTGTATGTGTGTGTGCATAAAAAAATATCGAATATTACACAATCGGAGAATTTATTTCTCTTCTTTGTTTTATATTTATATATTCTCATTCGCGGATATTTTTGCTATTTTTTTTTTTATACATTCATAAGCTTACGTTTCTAAAATATTTATTAAACCAAAAATGCAGTAAACACGACTACTATATAATTCAAATGGAAGTTTTTAATTTAATTGTAGCCAAGTTTACCATTTTATCACTTTTATTTATTTTAACTTGCGATTTCAATCTTACTAACTCAATTTTTCTAACTTCTGCGCAGGACAAATTCACAGATCATTTAATTTTTTATTTAGAAGAAAAATAACAGAGATATATCTCATATATCCTTAGATTTAAGCCAAGACACAAACGGGAAGAGTATATATCATGATTTTCTTATTGGTTATTAAATTTACCTTTTTTATGCACTTAACTTTCTTATTCAGTCGCTCAACTTTTTTTGAGACAGTGAATTCAATTCATATTAATCGCGATCTTAAAAAAATTTTTTATTTTAATAATTAAAAAACATTGAAGATTATTATAATTAATTAAGTATGTGTATTATTATCAATAATATTAATGGAATTAATATTATAAAATCGCAAGATTGTAATTATTTAAAAGTAATTATAACATAAAATTTAAAATCATCAATGGTGAAATTATTACTTTTGTGTAACATTAAGATTTGAAAAACATAAATTACTAGTGTTATTAAATTTATTAAATAAAAATTAAACGAATAAAATCAAAATATTTCATAGGCATAATGTAATAATTTCCTAATAGTATTTTATATTGATTTTGTAAAAATAAATAAATTATTTAATTTTATATCAACACCACTTTGTTACACTTTCATTTATCGTATGTATAGTATAAAATTATTTTAATTAACAAATAACTGTATAAAAAATTTTTGTAAAATAATATTTCTTAATATATACGTATTTAAAGACAAAATACTATATGATTTTATTCCAAATGATTCAAAAAAATTTCATTTTAATCCAAAAAATAGAAGTTACATAATCTATTATCGTAAAAGATCGAGATTAACCTTGATATTGTAAAACCGCCTTCTTTATTCTTTTGTACCTTTTTCATACAAAACATTCTTTCGTATTTTGTATATTATTGTGGAACATGTAATTTATGCATATGCAATTATTTTTAACTTTTTGTTATCCATTTATATTATGAAAAAAATGCACACGTATTAACTCGTTTACAGCAGTCCGTGTTTCTCATCATATCACTCGAGACAAACGTTCACAAGATAAACGAGAACAAAAACACATTGCAAGAAAAATTGGTGAGTAGTTGGAAATAAAATTTTCCACGGTGTTTTCTAAAATCTACGCAAAAAATCTTAATGGCAAAGTCATGCTAAACTTGATATTTTTAATTTTTTTCAAGTGAAGAAAATATTTTTTCTTTACTTTTTTATATATCTAAGTATTTAAAAGACAATTAATAACGTTTTTGAGGAATATATATATATATATATATACAATTATACATTTTAATGATAAATAATTATATTTTAATTTTAATTTTTCTCTATTAAATTTTTATAATACATTTTTCTAAATTTATAATTTAAATTGAAATAAATATATTGTAAATGATAACTTTCATATAATTCCTTATTTTTTTTAAATATATGAATGTTTGCATGCTTGCCATAAATATTACTCGACATTTCGAGAAAGAAAATTGATTATTGAAAAATTAGTGTATTCGAATAATACTAAAAATACATATATTTGCTTGAATCCCACATTCACTAATATTAAATACATTTTACTTTATTCATAGTACTAATTTATGTAAGTATAAAAATAAAATTCAATCATATACCTGTAATCTTAGCATCATTCGAACATAAAAAGTGGAGCCTTAAAAATCGCAAAATTTTGAGATGAATTTTAATTTAAATTATTTACCAAATAATAAATTATAATATAATATTAATCATATAAAATTTGGTTTGAGCTGAACATGTGTAAGATTTCAGTATTACGAACAATCAGAATTATAAAACAAAAATTTTCTAAATATAAAAATATAAATAAAAACTTGTTCAATTTTCCAATTTCAATTAAACAGTCGTTTACTTTTCTTATTCAATTTTCATAAAATTAAAATTCAAATAACTGAATATCATGAATTATATATTAGAAAATATCTTAATATTTAAAAAAATTAGTATTTCATTTTATTTCCCATATTATATTTACTATCATAAAATCTAAAAATTTATTTATTAGTTTTATTAATGGTTATTAAAAATTAGAATGAGTTTCATATAAAAAAATCGATCCATAAATATTATTTAAATTAAACAATATCTATAGATTTTTAAAAATTATCTTCATAAAATTACTTATGCACAAGAATAAACAATAAAAAATCAATAAAAATTTTTAAAATTGATTATAAATAAAATTAATTTGAAACGACTTTGATTATTCATTTGTCTACAACCCTTTTAATCAACTAAAACATTGTTTTTATTTATTTTTTTAAAAGATATTTCGCATGCAATAAGATGTAAAATTTGCAATTCTTTGAATATTCAAATGCCATCGATTTTGAGATCTGTATTTTAAAAATATTTTCTCTGAATATTTATAAAATAGAAAGCAATCATCAATATCGATAACGATTCAGATAAAAATTAATAATATATATATATATACACGTCGTAACTTTATAAATTTTCGAATAAAAATATTTATAACATTTAAGAATCCTCTATAATTACTTTAAGATTTTGATATGAAATATTTTAAAAGAACCTAATATTATATTTGATTAAACTAAAAGCCAATACTAATTCAATATAACTTTCAATAAACGTAAGTATTAAATAAAATAATTATAAACTACGTTTGTTTCTATTATTTCCCATACAATTTAAAAACTGCAACAAAAATGTTGCGTGTTTATATTATATTTAAAAATTCTAAATAATCGAGTAACAAAATAAAATTGTTATTATTATTAAGTTTAAATATCCATGTACATAATAGAAATCTGAATCGTTATCAATGGCGAGTTTTCACATCTAATATTGTCATGAAGATTTCTTTTTTCCTATATTTCTAATATTTTGTTTTTTTGTATCACACGTATTTGAGTCGCGACCCGACAACGCAAACAAAAACCGTTCGCACTTTAAAAATCGCAGCAAAATTATCTTTTAACATTTTCTATTAGAAAATCTGCGTTAAGAAATTATTAACTCGTACACCTAACGAAATTGCAGTAACATCCAAAAAATGAAGTATTATATTTGATTTTCCGATTTATTTCAATTTGTTAAGTTGTGTACAAATTAATCATTATCTTACATGAGATTATTTATAAGTCAGTATGAGTGACAGAAGCGTATGCGTTTGATGTCAGACTGAATAATTGAAAAGTGCCGAAAAATCAAGACTTTTTTTTATATTTTATTTATACGCATATATATCACATAGTATGTTTAAAAAAATATACAGACATTTTGTTGCTTTAAAAGTTTGCCCCGCACAAAGTGCAGTCAGTCGATCATCTTTGCTTTTTTACCTGTTTCTTATTTCTTTGCGCTTTTTATTTGTTACAGAATCGTTGTAAAAAGATAGCATGTGGAAGAACCTCACAATTTTATTAAATATGTAAAATTTATGAGTGACCTGTTTAAATAAAAACGAGCAGAATAAAATTTTGAATAAAAAATAATATTCGTCAAGGATATCTTTCGTCATTTTACAATAACTCAGTCCCATTTGAATTTCTTTTTTACTTTTATAGTAAGTATTCGAATTTTTCTAAAGGTACATTTTATTTGCTTTAAAAGTTCGTTTTCGCACAATTACTGCACGAGAGCAAACATGTCTTAAGTCTGAGCGAATCACTTTTTGTAGCATACAAAGTAATGTTGTATCTATTAAATACATTTTTTACTTGTTCAAAATACAAACTCTTGCAAACTCGCAAATACCAAGCCCGTCGTTGAAGGATTCATCGAATAGAAGTATAGACATTTTCATCTAAAATATTATAGAATTTTCCTCTTTTTTACATTTTTTTTGTACATACTATAGGACTTAGAGCATCGTTTGCAAGATATGATTTTTTCATTCATATTCTCGATCGCTCAACTTTATTTAAATTCACTTTAGGGATCTTAGACGTCATGGTTACGTTTACTCACACCTTAAAAAAACATAACAAAATCTTTATAAGCTCGAGAGGAAAATAGATAAGATCCCAATAAGTCACAACGTTTCTTTATATGCAATCATGCTTATTCTCTTATAACCACGTGTAATATTTTTCTTAACTTTTACACTTCATTTCAAAGAAAACATAAGAGAACCATCCAGCATTAAAAAGCCGCCGATCTCTTGCTTCTTGAAACAATAAAAAGTTGCCTATCCAACTTAAAAAACATTAATATTAAACTTTATACAGTATACAAGGCGAAGTATATCTCAATTAAAAATTTCAACTGCGCGTCGTTCAACTAATTTCTGTCGAAATACAAACGCATAAAACAGGAACGTATCTTTTTTGATCGCAACATTATTAATCTTTAAATAAACTTAGTTTATTAATTAATTAACTGATTAATTAGTAATAACAAAATGCATTAACCTTTTTACATTATCGTGATTGATCGCTGCTTTCTTGGGAAATACAAACTATTTTTAAATATTTGACAAAATTTCTTCTATCTCAGCAAACAAATCTTCGCAACAATTTGTCGTCAAAATTAATCAGACTGATGACAAAATGCAACTGTGAATAACTAATAACAAAAATTTTTGTCCAAACGTTGACATACTAAACGAAAATAAACATCGATCTATAAAAAAATATGAGATCGATTTATGACCTAAACAAAAAAAAGAATATGGGATGGGAATGAGAATTAGGAATAAGATAAATAAAAAACTATTACTTATTACAAATTTGCAACTTACAAAGTAGCATTTACATTTGTAAAATACTATATGAATAATCGATAAAATATAGAATAGTTATTAGTGCTCATTAAATTTAATATTAATTAAAATTTAATAAAATTTATAATTTTTTAATTAAAATTAAAACAGAAAGCTGTTAATATAAGAAATTATTTTAAAAACAGCATAATTAATATAACTAATTTCAACTGCATATTAATTGTAAAAAATTAAACGTAATATCACTTCATGAATTATTATTATTAAAGAATTATAAAATAATTATATAAAATATATATACATAAATAAAAGCAATATACTTATTCTTATTCCATATTCTAAATCCTATTACTTATTCTAATTTTCGTGTTAAGATTTTTTACGCATGGAAATTTTTGATATTATGATTTAAAAAATCAATCAGTTCTGCGCCCTGTGAGTGGTTTCTCTAATGTCTATGTGTACGGTATACTTAAAAAGAAAAGTATATAATAAATATACAAAAACGCTTACGCGCGCGCAAGGATTTTTTTTTATACAAGGGAGAACGAATCGAAAGATAAATTCGGGGAATAACGCGCTAAAACATTGATTCACAGAGCTGTACGATTACTTCGTCATTAAGTTAGTCCTTACTCGACGAAAAATCAATAGTAGAATATAAATCTTGGTAACGTCATTCGCAAAAACCGCAACAATACACTAGTAACAGATTAATTATGTACACGCAAGATATTTTGGTTTATCGTCTATCTCTTTATAAACCTTTATTTTCGTATTGAGTTCACTATTTCAATCGCTCTTCTATCTTTTCTTGTTCTTTTTTAGATAAGAGAAATTAGACAGAAAAACGCCTGTTTGAAATAAAAAAGATTTTCTTTGAAAAAATAAGAATAGAACAGGACATTTAACGTGGTTTGTCGTATTTTTATACTTTCGCACATTCATTCTCACAAGCTTGCACAATCTCTTGATTCTAGGCGCAATATGTCGATCCGCTTATTATTCCTCATTCTCTATTACTTTTATTTCTCAAGAGTAAAGTTTTCACATTCTCGCGTCACAAGAGTTACAGAGTTACTTTTTTTATTTCAAGGCATATCCCTAAAACTGGAAAAAACATAGACATAGCGAGACACCGACGAAAGGCTTTATTTTAACACTTGTTGGTCGTGTAACCGCTCACATCCAAATGACAGTCTTTAACGAGGAATGCATTCTAGGAAGATTATATGTGATAAAAGATCGTATGCTTCGATGTTATGTATACATGTATATATAAGTATATCTTTCTCTTCTTACAGCGCATTCAGAATATTAGACTATCTAGAGAAAAGACGAGTTGACCAAGTTTACATTTTACATACTTAACTATGAACATTGTACGCTGGAAGAACAATAACTCCAGGAATTCAGAAAGAGCTATTTTTGTAAATGAAATAGCAATTCGGTAAATGGATTGGCTCTCGTTCAATGGCATGACATTTTGTGTATATTTGCCATTGATCATACCATTACCATATCTTCGTCTACATTAATAATAGTCGGGAAGCTACTATCCGCTGAACTTTGTCTTTGAATTGGTTTCTTTCTGACGAGTCCATCTACACAAAAAATAAATACCCTTTCAATGAGTTATAAATTATTTCTTATAATTTATTTTCTTAGATTAAAAAAAAAATAGATATAGTTCATATCTAACTAGTAAATATGACAAACAAGAAGGAATAGTTATAGAAAGGAATTTTTATATAATATATCTGTAACTTGTAAGTAGATGAGATCTTTATTCCATAAGCATTAAGATTAAAAAAAAAAAAACTGTAAAATAAAGAAAATATCAGTGACATCAATTTTATCACGATATAATTTTTTTATAAATTTTCAGAAATTCAACTCACCAGCAGACGGCAAGAGATCGTCAAGAGAACCGTCATCCAGATCCGTAGCGGACAGCAGGAGATCGTCGTCAGAAGAAGCTCTTGTGAGGCTTGGCAAGGTAGATGTTAGCAGTGCTTTCTCCTTTTGTATCTCTTGTATGTGGCCAACAAGTGCCTCCTCCTCATCCTCCCTATCTCTTTCCGGATCCGAGGGTGCACTATTGCTTCCTCTACCGGCAACGACTCCTGATAAGGTCGTGCTAAGCTCCTCGGGACTGAAAATCTTCGAAGATCTAAGACTCGAAAGTCGATAAGTTGCAGAGTGACAGGCGGAGTCCAATGTATTAATATCGGCAAGAGTTGTCTTAACAATCCGTAACTTCTCGTGGACAATAGTTTCAACACACTTCGTTTGGCGGCCGACATCCTGTAACGAATCCTGAGCAGGTAATGTGCGATTGGTTCTTAGGATGCATGGTGCAAACACAATGGCGAGGGCTGACGGCGACATGCGATTATCGATTTCGTGCAGGGCCACGCGAGCCAAATGGACGATCAAACGCTCCATAAGGTCAAAGTTCGGCTTAGGCAACTTTTTTAGGATGGCGAATAACGTGCTAATTTGAAGAAAAATTTTATATTAAGCATATAATACGAGGTTATAATATTTCTTATATATAAATATATTATATCTTATATAAGACTAAACTTTCACAACTGAATTATTGAATTAATAAATTAAGAATTTTATGACATAAAATAATATAATATAAAAATTTTATAATTTAATTTATGGTAAATTTTTATATATTTAGACTTTTTGATATTGTGTTCTTAATTACATTTATCATTCATAGTGTTCGTATATTTTAAACTTTATTTTTAATTACATGATAACGTACAGTTTCAACTTTATTTTTTTTAGTGTACAGACAGTGTTTTATGTACATTTTCACGTAATTAAAAGGTTTTATCACGTAGAATTTTTTTTGTCTTTTTATACATATATACTTAATTTTCAATGTTATAATTTTTCAATTTAATCCATTAATAATGTAAGTTTTTAATATGTGATTAATTATTGTAAATTAATGTAGCGTATATGAAAATTAAGAGTTTATTTAAGATAATTTAACATGAAAATTAAAAAATTAAATTTGAGAAACCGTAAAACTGAATAAATTGTTTTTTCTATTTTTACCTGATTCGGTCCTGAGGCTCCGTTAAACTGGCTGCGTGCAGGAAATCATCATAGTACTCAAATGTAAGCAATGGTTCAGGCATATCTCTAAAAAAGCTTTTAAGCACAGCTGCTAAAACATGCACCTGATAATTTTCAAAGTCTACTCTTTCCAAATCTCCTTCATCCATCTTGACCTTTAGTTCCTTCACTTTTGAACTCACGCCACTTTTACGGTATATACCTTCGGTATAGAGCCCATGCATCTCAATTGTAGTAATTAACCTATCGACGACAAGTGGTACCTTGCCATCGCCACAATCCAATTTGTAAAGTGGTACACCAAAAACTTTACGTGAGTTCATATCATGCAATACGCCATCCTTACCGCACTCAGCTGATGCGCGTGTATAGCATTTTTTGTGGCAAGTCAGCTTACAATCTGTAGTCAAGCACAAACAAATGGTAAATCAACGCATTATCTTTTGCAGATTGTTTCTATTTCTTTTTATTTAGTTACAAAGTTATATGTATTTAAATTATTTTTTTAAATTACTTCTTAGCATTAAGCTTATATAAATTCATTTATATAACAATAATAAACAAATTTTAATATAGTACTATTATTTATAATACTGGCCAAGATAACGCTTAATATTATTTGATAATAAAAATATGTCTATATAAAAATATTAATAAACATTTTAAATTAAATAATTAGTAATATATAAGCAAATGCTTAAAAGAAAACTCACTTTGACAAATTAGTCCACGTTCGATGGGCCACATAAAGAAGGATGTACAGACTTCACATGCCGTCGGAATATTAATAATTGTCAGCTGGAACATGTGATTGCCATGTTTAATTGGCTCTTCCTGTTTCCTCTTTTCTTTTTTTTCTTTCTTTCTTTTACTTTTGCTTTGCTTTTCCATTGCTTCAGTCTTTGCTAATGCCATAAATTCATTCATAAAACCCCTGAAAGCATTTACACCCATGGTTAACGGAAAATCTTCTTTCAAATTCTCCTGTTTACAGACGGTCTCCATAACATGCAAGAAATTTGCTATAAGATCTGTATATTTAATATTGCCCTCGATGCCTTGTTGTATAGCTACGCTGTATGTTATTACGAGGTCATCCTTGAACTTCCTCAGCGCCTGCTTAAATACTCGATCGACTTCGCTGGGTGGCTTCTTGCCATCGTCTTGACCATCCATAATATATATTTTTTTTGTAATAAAATCTTGCATTAAAGCTAACTCCTTTGCATCTGATATAATTTTATCAGTACTATCTGAAAAGGCAGATGTTCCTGTCAGACTAAACTTAGACACTACGGCCTGCTTCACTTGATCATACGGCGTTCTTGGTGGCTTTCTCTTATTTCGGCGATTCGGCGTATTAGCTGGTATGCAAGGCATTTTCAAAACGCCGCCATTTTGAATACACTTTACGTGAAAGGGCTGCTTGCAGTCGATACACTTGTAACCCTGAAATTAAATTTAAATTAAAACTTAGAATTACATTTAAATTATTTTCTTTTATTTTATGTATTTTTTCCAAGTATGTAGAAGGTGAATTAGACGTAAGTTGTAAGCAATTTTATATATGCACTCTTATATGAAACTATTTATAATCAATTTTTTTTAATGTATATATTAAAAGCAATTCCATTAGCAATTACTAACTTAAAATTATAGTTTAAAAAAAATAATTATAATTTTAAAGAAAATATTTTGATTTGTATACAATTATATATCAATGAAATATAGTAACAAAAATTTTGAGAAAATTTTATTGTTTTTAAATTATTTTTTATTCGACAATTTAGAAAATAACTATGTTTTATATTGAACTTTAAATGAGAGTTTAACTTGAAATAGTTTTTACTTCTTGTATAAGATATCTATAGATAGTTACCTTGTCAAATTTTTAATTTAAGCATTCAACATTATATTATTTCATATTTATGAAATAATTTTAGAACATCATATTTACAGTTTTAACATTTAAAATCTTTTTAAAAAAATATCTAAAATAGATTTACTTATAAATATAAATAGTTATTTAATAATACTAATGTCAACATTTTTCAATGAAAAAATTAATACATAGATAATTTGTGTTCTTTTTCTAAGCGATTAAATATAATTATTACAAATTGATTTACATTCGCCATCTGTGTTCATAAATCTAATGATATTTTAAATATTTTCAACTGTATACATGTAAAAAAGTAACGATATAATAATAAAACACGTATAATATATATATATATCAACATTGCCTACAACATTTACGTCTAATTCACCTTCTGTATACTTGAAAAATATGCCTTAAATATAAAGAAAACCATAAATAATAATAAATAATAACCTGAGTAACAAATGCGTCCATTTTTTCATGGCAGCAAACACATACGTCGTCCTTAGAAAACCTTGCAATCTTCCTAAATTGATGTCCTGCTAATATAAATAAATTCCCTTTCCACTCTAAAATATTCATTCCAGGTGCTGGTTTAAGCTCATTTGGACTTGTTTCGACGTTGCCTTTATCCTCACTCAGCCCTGAGACTTTGGTAGCAGGATCTGAATTACGACGACGTAACTCCATAGTAGTAATAGCATTCGAGCGAACACGTTTGATACCAGCGGATTGAGCTTTGAAATGAGAATCCTTTTTATTAACGGGCCAATCCGTAACAGAACGCGAGACTGTTTCATGTTTTATATCGTCTTTGCGAGACCAAACATTCGTTTTGGTAAGATCGCTTTCTTTAATTGTTCCTAAAAGGACGTTGCGAGCTTCAGCTGTATCTTCACTCACGGATTCGCCCATTGAACGGCACTGCAATTCCCGAGAAGGTCTATTACGTCGGGCACTTCTTACCTAGAATTAAAAATAAAAGATATTTTTGAATAATTATTTTAAAAAATTATTTGCATAGTGATTACCAGTATTTCTTTGATATTTACATTAATATATCAATTCGACAATTAACTTGTAATATATATGTTTATAAATATACAATAAACTTGTATATTTATTTGATATAAATTTTCTTAGTAATTAACTTCTGTTTGGGTGTTTTTTTTAAAGTGTTCAATAATGCAATACAAATGATTGGCAAAGTGTAACTATGAACTAAATTAAAAGTAGAACGTTATAAAAATAAACTGCATAACCTAACTTCTAAAATCTCAATACAAAAATACTAGGAGTATAAATTTTATTCGTAGCCTTTCATTAGACTATGCATTCGTATTACTTTTTAATTTACAAAAAATATGAATGCAGCAATTAGTACAATATTTCATTGATATGCAATATAGTTATAAATCCTTACCGGTACATCAGGCTCGTACTTTTGTGGACTAAGCACTCCCTTCGACGTTACTATAGTTCCACCACCATCGCCGATACTCGCATCCCCCTCGGAATTCTGTCTCCTCAAATAATTGTAATCCTTGGGTTCCTTCATGTAAGTCTGGTCGCGTTTTATCAAAGCTGAGCTCATACTCACATTTTCTTCGCTAACCCTTCTCTGTTCCCTCCTCAAAGGACTTTCTATTTTTACTGACGACGTTATCGAAGCTTTGTTTAATCTCTCCAGCCTATTGAGTTTCTCTTGTTCTAATAAACCTTCGTTGAGATTTCTGTGTTGTGTAACATTAGGTGACCTCGTGATTGTCGGCTTTTGCGGCACCAATAGTGGGTATTCCACTGTTCCGTATTCTGGTCGTTTACGCCATATGTCTGAATTAGGACTGTGTATTTGATGATACTTGATATCTCGTGGGGTCGTAAATGAAGACACACCAGCATTGAATACAGGTGGTGCAGTATGCACCGCACTCGGAGGTGTTTCTGCATCCATTTCACCATCACTGTAACCTGTCGATGAGCTGTCGGTACGTCGACTTGTTGAGGATAGACGGCTCGTTGTTGAGGTCGTATGGACACTAGTTTGATGTTCAATGTTACTTGAAACTGCAGCACCAGTGTTGCTACTGACACCACCACCACGTCGATACCGCGCGCTCGGAATCGGTTTTGTGGTCGCATTGTCATGAGAATGCTGTGACTCAGATGACTCTACTGAAACCTGAGATTCGTAACTTAACAAGCTCGCAAGGCTCTCCAAACTGCCCTTACGCTGATGTTGCTCACTAGTACTTGTGGTACTGCTACTCATATTATTAGTCTCGGGATAGGGGTATGTTTCAATATTAACAGGAGTTTTTGGAGTTGTTAACGTTTCGTTCGAAATACGCCTATTTAAGATAATTTTGCGCTTTGAAAGTGAGATGCCTGTTTCTGGGGTCGATTCATAATGACTACAATTATCACTTCTGAAATTAACATTAAGCAATGTTTAACAAAAATTTTGTAATATATTTTAATATCTTTTATATAAATAAATTATTATTAATGATCATTAAAATAAAAATATATTTGTACCTTAACGGAGTAACTCGATTATTAAGCTCCAAACGTGATGGTACATTACTTTCAACAGGAGATGCAGAATTTGATTCTTGACTGAATGAGCTACCATAAAAATAATTTATTATATTTCAAATTAAGTTAATTAATTATAATTTAAATACTATATAGAATTTTTAAAATATTAAAACTCAAAAACAATTGAAATTTTAAAAACCACTATTAACAATATAATTCACTATACCAAATACTATGACAGTTATCTATAATTTTTTAATCACTCTAAATATTTATAAATAAATTTTCGTTTAAAAATTAATTTTCAAAAATATTAATTACATTAATTTAGATTAATTTTTAAACAGTTGGTTAGTTCAAAACTAAAGGAAAAAAATATTAAAAAAAAAAACGTTCATAAATTTAAAGAAGTTTCAACTACTTCAATGTATATTTATTTTATATCTTCCTTTATTTATTTACTTATTATATTATTCACAAGGAAATTTATATATATATATACACAGATGATACTCACTCTCGTTGTTCTTTAAGAGCCATTCCTCTTTTCTTTTTCTTTAATTCAGTCAGAGCTCTCCTCACATTATTTCCTCTCACACAAGCCTGAAACATAATAATGGCAGATCTAAGCTTCTTGTACCACTTTTGTTGTTTGTAAGCTCTCCAAGCAGATTGTATGTGAATGGCCGCATCGATTCTCGTCCTCAATGACCTAGCAAGACGCTGAGCAGTGACCATACGCCAAAACGCTTGTATAAGAACAGCAGCATTTTTCAGCCTAAGAAATTTTCGTCTTTCGAGACAGGCCCTAAACCACTTCTGTATCGTCGTAATGCTCGTGATAATCTGCTGATGTAGTTCGATGTCCAGTTTGATCTTCTCCGATTCACGCAAGAAAACCTTCGTCGTACCTAATTGATAGTTGTCTCGATTGAGATTTAAGGTTAGTAAGAAATCGCGAACATCACTTTGCGTACTGAGGAGACCCTTAGGTAAAAGCATTCGATAAAGCTGAATAAACTCCTCATATGTTAGACGGACGTTGAAACCTGCCTGACGGATTCTTACGGTCTCCAACATTCCCGTGTACCTGTAAGTTCAAATAAATAATAATTCACATACTAAAATTAATTTAATTAACAATCATAATAATTAAAAGAAAGCGTAAATATCGTTATAAGTTTTAATTAAATTAATAAACTTTTATAATATTTTAAAAACAATCTTCTTTGAACGGTAAAATTTTCAAAATTTATCATAACGATCATTTTTTAATATGTAAACTACCGCTCGTAAACATTTAAATAAAAAAAATTGAGAATATATTTTAGAATTTTTTCAAAAATATTTAATACCTATTTATTTTAAGGTAGCACTGCTTGTTAATTATATGAATTCTTTAATTTTTTATCAATAGTTATTAATTTTTTTAGTTGTTATTAACTTTTTAGTTATTATTAATTTATAATTACAAACCAGTTTTTAGCTAATCATGCTTAAAAAATAATCAATAAGCCTACAATTTTAGAAACCTACCTGAGCTGCCGCTGAACTGTCTCTTCATCGAATTCATTGGGCACTTTATTAGCATTGCTTTTGATGCACCTGATGAAGAAAGGATTAGCCTGATTTAACGTGTCCATTAAGCTGTGTAAACTCTGCTGAAACTGTGCTGATACAGTCATCGGCTGTTTCCTTGCTTTGCCTGGTCCTGTACCATAGCTCTGTGTCCTCCCTGCCAATGTCTTCACTGTCTGTAGATTCTTCAAACCCTTCTTCCCACGTTCTCGAGGCCGAAACGATTTGTTTTTCCTGTATCACAAAACATCGGCAAATATTCGAATTAGTTGTGATTTTCCTTTTTTTTTAATTTTAGCGTTCGTGAACTCTTTCACCCCGCATAAATTAATAGAATGTCAAGAGAAAATTTTTATTTAAGCATAGCCCTCTTGAAGTCATTAAATTTTTTTTCTACACAGTTGAAAATAACTGAATACCATCGATTTCAAAAATTATTTTCATACTTTAAAAATGTAAAACATTTTAAATTAATACATTGAGATAAATTATAAGTTTTATTATATTTGATATGTACAATAAACCAGGTGCAATAATTTGATTCAAATCCGTTGTTCTCTAGAGTTATTTAAATGATTAATATTTTGTATTAAAGTAACTTTAAAACCTTTTAAAAATTTTATTATTGATGCGTTATAATTACATTTTAAATACTAGAACCAGAAAAATAATTATTTCATATATATCAAATATCTCCTTAAACGAAATTTTAATAATACTCAAATTAGAGAAGCAAGAAAAATTGCGAATATTAATAAAATCTAGTTCAAGGACTCTGACAATACAGTCAAAGTCAACAAACAAATTTTAATCGCGTACAACGGACTCCTAAATCTAATTTTTAATTTTTGTTTTTCCTTGACCTATAATTTTAAAAAATTTCATTTTCTTTTTGATATTTGAATAAACAATTGTAATCAAATAGAAATTATAAAAGGGTCACAAATCACAGTTCTGTAAATTTAAAAAATAATGTAATTAATTTTCAACTGTGTAAACAATATTCAAAAATACCTTCAAAGTCATTCTTGCAAAAAAATTATAAAAATTTTGCGCGCAACTGCGGGAAAACTAAGTTTTTTTTGCATAAGTATATAAATATAAAGCCCAATAATAATAAATATTTACAACCATTTGCTCTAATTTTGATATTCAATTAAAATATATAAAAAAATAAAGAAAAAATTCTGTATAAATATACAGTTCGTTTAGTATAAAGCATGCAAAAGGTATGAAAATGTCAACATTATAATTAGTGGTTGATTTATCAAGTAAATTGACTCAACGACTCTTTCTCGGAGTTAATTTACTCGAAAAAAAATACAGAATAAATGGTAATTTTCATGCACGATCTCCTTATTATAATGATATTGTAGCTATGTAACGTACTTAAACGAAGCGATGGAAATCGAATGAAAGAGCAGATATAAATGAATGAATCGTCGAAAAGGAATAGATGACGATGACGATGACATATACATATGATAGCAAAAACTATATTATATTACGTAGCGTGGATAGATATAATCGATAGGAATCGGAGTGTTTTTTTGTGTGAATGCGAACTACGGTGTAAAATATATCGGCGCTATAATAAAACCTTTACTACTAATCAGGGATGGGAAATTTATCAATTATTTTTTAGTAAGACAATGCTTTTCAGAATTTAATTATTGAAAGATTCCTAATATGCTTTTTACATATTTGCATTAGAGTAAATTTGAAAACAATAAAAAACATTTGTAATTTTACATTATATTATATTTTGTTTACATTTTTAACAATTATACGAATATGAAAATAATGTGCAAAAAAATTAAGTAACTTCTATGCAGATTACAAGTGTAGAAAAAACTTAATTAATTATTAATGATTATTTAAATTTAATAACTAAATCTGAATCATTCTTTTAATTAATAATTACACTTTTATTTGTTAATTTCTATAACAAATTAACCCATCCCTGCTACGAGCCTAATTCCTTACACGTACAAATTATACCTTTCTAAAAATCCATTACCTATGTAAATGCAAAGTTAAAAACACCCTTCACCCTCCGTAACCTTGCTAAATGGATGCTTTATACTGCCAATATAGAAATAGTGAAAGCTTCCTTTTTTAATTTCTCTGGACACATCTGCAGCTCTTAATCTAGTTCTAAATTCTGCCATTAAATTAAAGCGCCCTACTTACAAAATCCGCCAAATTAAATAATTATTACATTCGGATTATAAGTAAATAAATATAATAAACCATCTGATTAAAAATTATATTGAAAATAATAATTACTTCATTGTACGATAGTATTTTGGATTTATTTTTAATTTTATATGATAACTTGGCGAGTTTTTCGATGAGATACTACACTTCTAAATATGCTCCATAAATAATTTAATACATCAACATTAACGTATTATCGATTTAATAAATTTATTTCAATATATTTATTGATAGAGTTTATGCTTAACATTAATTGCTTTTACTTATAGATTCAGGTACGTGAGTTCAATAAGATTAAATTTAAAATTGTATATAATCGTCGGAGAAGTTTTTCTACTACAAATTATAAAACTATTTTTAAATTTAATTAATTTAATTAAGCTTAAAGTTGCTACCTTTAACTAATGAAGTATTATTAAAATCATTTATAACAAATATTAATTAAATAAAATAGATAATTAGCTAGTTTTATTACAAGTAAACTAGTACACATTAAATATTTTTTTAAGAAGCATTAAACTTATGTTTTTATTACTGGTACACATTTTACCCAAAAACAAGTAATTAATTTTAAAATATATAAGTGTGCGTGTGTGTGTATAGATATTTCGAGCATATTTAAAAATTGTATCTGAATAACTCGGAGGCGGCGCAATCGTTACGTACATGACAATTTGATTGGCACGCTCCATGACGCTCACTTCGTCTTTTGGCAGAACTCTCGAATCGAGCTTGCTCTGTCTATTTCTACCGAAGCCCTGCTGATCATGATCTTTGGCGACCCTTAACGGGCCCTTGCCTACGGCTCCGCTCGCCTGATTAACATTTCGAAATTGTGGCCACGACAGTCGATTGTTGTTGTTGTTGTTGTTGTTGTTGTTGTTGTTGTTGTTATTATTGTTGTTATGATGATGGTGGTGGTGATGGTGGTGGTGGTGATGATGATGATTATTGTTGTTGTTAATGCTGTCGTTGTTTTGTGTAATGGCACCGGTACAGCTCATCGGACTCGCAGCAGCTTGGCACACGCGTTGCTGCTTCTGATAGCTCGGACGGATGTGTTTGTGCGAACTGGAAAAATGACGCTCTCATACTTAAACGATGAAGTCCTGTTGATGTACACTTGATGCCTGACATTCGTACCGTCAAGATACTAGTTCGTAGATGGATCTGTCTTTTTCTCTTTTTTATTTTTATCCGTACGCGTTTTGTTCAATATTTAAAATTATGCGCACGGTGCGTACGACGAAGTCTAAGTAAAGGAGGCTGCTTATCATAAGATACAATAAATAACTGCTAATAATTTTGAAAAGAACGTGCAATTAATTTATGTTACAATTACTTTTTTACGTATTACATGATGTTAGTAAATAGTACTTGCTAATGTTTATTAAAATATTGCTAATCAATACTAGAAAAATATACTTTTAGTTGAATTTTATATAATTAGTAGATTCAACTAAAAAAGTTAACAGTAAAACTGAAACACATAATTTTTGGGATCTTCTTAATTGAAATTTTAACTGCTTCAAAAATTTAATTCAATTTATCTTTTTCTTTACAATCTTAAGCCTGTTTATTATATGAATAATTGCTTTATGCTTAATAATAATTATGAAATAAAGGTTTAATTTAAAAATTTTTAAATAAAAAATTACAGATTCAAGGTAATATTTTACTTTCATAAAATCTTAAAATTCATTACGTTGTTAGTAAACTTAAAATTTAAGTTCATATAATAAAAAAAATATTTTTGTTTGATTTATTAAATTTCTTTTACTAGTTTAATTTTAAATTCAAAACAATAAACAAATATTTGTATAATTCACTTTAATTATAAAAATATTATAAACCCCTGTAGTAGGTAGTAATTTGCTTATTAGAAATTACAGAGTTTATATATTTAGATATTGCCCTAAAAGCTAAAGTATTAATAGGATAATGATAATGGCGATGAATCGATCAAATGAAATTATTATTATGATTTATTGAAATCATGCTTGAATGATTTTTCATCCATGAATTATCCTAATACATCATAATGCCATTAAGTGAAGATGTGCAATGACACTGAAGTTTATATAAGATTATATCGTGTAATCCTTAGGTACTTTGTAAATTATAATAAAGACTACATTCTAATTACATTCAACATGTAAAAATAAAACAAATATAAATCAAGAAAAAAACTCATTTGTGGTTGTTTGTAAAAATTACAAGAACATTGAATATGTAAAAAAATGAAGAATGTTAATTTACATTAGGTGAAATGATTGATGTTCTTATCTTAAATTCAATAAGGAAATTAAAAAAAACTCAATAAAAGAGAAAGATTTTTAAACAGTACACATAGTGGATCAAAGGACCACTTACGCTATTCGGTTAATAGTTAAGTTCACTGCAGATAACGTCACAAGATGGCTACAGGGACAAAAGACAATTCGGACAATATAAATGTCATCATCTTTGTTTTTGTGTAAATCTTATCCAATATTTCAATGATCTTTTAATCATTGTTTTAATTAATTATTATATTTAAGTTTTATAATGGATAAACAATTATTTTACATAATGAAATAATTAATATACGTTGAGGCACAGATATACATTGACATTAGCACTAAAATCTTTGTTACAATAAACACATTTTAGTAAAAATTGCGTAACCCAACTCTCGATTCGACTGAAGAACAAGTTTTATATAAAACTTGAAATAGATTATTTACCCACATATTTAAAACAAATAAAATTTTCAATATTCTAGTAATCAAAAGATATAAATTTAATAAAAATACTAACCTAATTACGTTTTCATTTGGAGTTCTGTATCTATTCTGCACAGATGTTTTATTCCCATCAGCTATAAAATTGAAATAAAAAAAATTATTATGTATTAATTTAAAATTTGAATTAATTAAATTGTAAAATTCATCATTATAAATTAAGTTTTTAAAAACATTTAAAAATTAAAAGGCGATTCGTGTTAATAATTAAATGAATAAAATGGTGATGTATTTTCAAGTATTCGCTGTAAACTACTAGTTTAAATAATTGTATTAACTCAATAAAACTTAAAACAATTGTCTTTAATATATCCAATAAATATATTATAAAATATTTTTTAAATTCACCTCGGCCATGTCTATGCGCTCTACCAGCCTCCTGAAAAGCAAAATGAGCACGAAAGAAAGCTCGAAGTATGGCCCATCGAAAAACAGCAACCGGATCAGCACCGACTAATTCCCGAACAAAAGCAAGAGAGGAATTTTTAAGTACTCCAACCACACCATCAGGTCTCATGAGATCTAGATTCTTTTCTCTCATGTTTGATGCCTGATATTTCACTGCACCAGCATAATGACGAACGACGAATGTTCCTTCCCTTCGTTGTGGAGCTTCATAAAAGGGGTTATCTTTGTGAACTGAATTAAACTTTTGGAGAAGCGTTTCATTAGTGGCACCAGGAAAACTGTTAAACAAACGTTCAAATAATAGTTTATATATATCTTACTTTATATTTTCACATATAAATAAATAATATTTTAAAATAAAAATAATTTATACATATATACCACTATATTAATAAATTTAAATAGATACTCAAGAAGTATCTAAATATATAAATGAGCATATTTCACATTAAAAATAAAATTGTTATTATACTTATACATACTTGCATTGATCATCTAAAAGGCAAAGTAAACCGTTAGGTTTGCCCTCTATGAGATTAAGGCAACCAGAATTATCACTGTAACCAATATCTGTCCACCTAATTCCTTGTTTTCTATATTCTCGTTGTTCATATTGAAAAACATGTTGATTAAAATAATGTTGTAATTGTTCATTAGCATAATTGATACATAATTGCTCAAAACTATTACACGTTTTAAAGTCTTCAAATCCAAAAATATCTAGTACTCCAATACTATTCCCTTGGTGATCTCTGAGAGTGTCTTTTTTAGATAATAGTGCATGATTAACCTGTAAAATAGTGTTAAGAAAGTTAATTTTCATAAAAATTAAGTTAATTGAAATAGTAAAACATACATAAATAACCTAACATATGTAATACCAAATTTCGTTAAAATAATGAACACTAATTTGTGAATATTTTCAAAAAACTTACTTGCAAGACTATCCAATCAAAAAGAGCACCATATAAGCATTTGGCCATGGCATCCCTAGCTGCAATTGCTTCGGGAAGTCTGTAATTTATAACTAATGTTTCTCCTGAAGCTCTTGCTCTCTTGGCAGTGAGAGCTGCTTGGAGAGTTTCTTGTTTTACTCTAAGAAGTTCGGATATAAGTGCCACGACCTCTGGATTTCTGACACCTACTGCTTCATCATGATGGTGATAAGATTTCCTAGGTTGGAACTCCACGTTTCCTATAAAAAAAATTATATTTTACACTGTAATTACAAGAATATATTAATAGATTGTTAAAAATTCAGAAACTAATTTAAAAGAAGTAATACAATAAACAAATAAAATTTTAAAAAATTTTAAATCTTTTTTTTAAATAACTTTAAAAAAATAATTAAATATTTTTGCTGTTTCGTAAAATATTAATAATTTATACAAATATAATGATATATGAAATTTATTCATTTTTTCAAAATAATAATAATATTATAAAATTATAGTGTGTATGATAAAGTGTTAAAACAATTAATGAAAAATTTTCTCAAAACGATCAATTCAAGAATTTATAACGTAAAAACTCTAATATAATATTAAAGTAATAATAAAAAAGCAAGTACTTTTAGTGTTCATCCAAAAATTAAAATGGTTGTCTTCGACTTTTTAAAATAATTATATTTAAAAAAATATATAATATTTAATTATTTAAAAAATAGTATACCAAGTAATAATACAGCTGATAAAACTGCAAAAAGTCTTCTTTGTTTTTCCGGAGTAAAACCGACCATCTCCATAGATTGTTTTAATCTTGAGAATTCATGTCGCTCGTCGATATTCTCTAGTCCATAACAACCACTTTTATTTAGATAATTATACCATTCATAATTTCTAAGATGTAAAACCTGCTTTTCCTGTTCATTTGCCCCGGCTAACAAATAGTAAAAGACATGATAATTTCGTTCATTTCTTCCTTGAGAGACTATTCTTGACTTTTCAAGAAGGTATTTTTGTACCACAGCTCTGCAAAAGTTATAATAAAATTATTATATAATATTAATCTGGTATACTTTATTCTAGTAAAAAACTAAATAATATAACCATATATTAAAAATTTTCAAATAGCCTAATATTAAAAAAACATTTGATATTTTAGTATGAAAAAATCAATTTTTTATTTGACATATTTATTAATACATAACGTTAAAATTATATATTTAAAAACTGTCGAATATTATATGCTAATATACATATAAAATGCATGAGAAATCTATGTATTTATTAAAATTTACAAATTTTACATTAACCCAAGATAGTTGAATTAAATAAGTTAAAAATATTTAATTATATTTAAAAATATAGCATTAATATACAATTAAATAAGTAATGTTTAAAAATATTTAATATATTTAAAAATATAGTATATAAAAATAAATTTTTATTTATCGACTTATATAATATAAATGTTTAAATATATAAATTATTTTCAAAGTTGTTATATAAAAATACATGGTACAATAATTAAATGTATTACTAGGTTAATGAAAAGTAGTTTATATAAAATGTACCAAATAAGAAAAACTATAATTTTAATTGTAAATTCGACTAAAAGTATTAAAAACTTCAAAATTATGCTTTTTTAAATTAAAACATTATTACGTTTAGCATTATTCCGAAAAAATATAAAAATAATATTACATGATTTTATACAAATAATGCAAAATTTCAATTAGTTCTTTTTTAGTGTATTTAAAAAACAAAATGCTAATCGCTTACCCATGTACCATTCCATTTTCCTTATAGTTCACTTGAATGAATTTGCCAAATCGACTGCTATTATTATTATGAGCAGTTTTCGCATTGCCAAAAGCTTCGAGTACAGGACCAGCACTTAGAATAGTTTGTTCAACACCGCTTCCATGGGAGCCTTTCTGACTCAAAGCTGTTAAGTGATGTAGCAAAAAATTCGTCGATTCAGTCTTGCCTGATCCACTCTCTCCACTTATCACTATACACTGATTTTTTTTCTCCTTTAACATACAGTGATACGCAGCATCAGCTATTGCAAATATATGTGGTGGTATGTCTGGCCCAAGTCTACGATTCTGATACAACTTCACATACTTTGGGTTGTAGATGGGATAGAATTTGAAAGGATTCAAAGCGATGAGTATACTGCCGACGTAAGTGTATATATTACCGGCGAGGAATCTGGCCCTAAGATTGTCTAGGAGGGTTTGCTCGTTGAGGTCTGGAAGCTGGCAGAGATCAGGATATTCTTTGTCACGTGGTTGGTAAAGAAAGCGATTAAAATAGTCCTTGAGAAGCTGAGGGTCCATAGGAAATCTGCTATCAGACCATAAGTAATCGGGTTGCTTTTTCCTAAGATAAAATCTGAAAATATACATAGAAAATATATTCAATATATATTTTAATATATGTATTAAAATTTAATAGATTATTATTTAACGTTTTAAAGTAATTTATAATTGATAGAAATATTTAGATTATCAAAATTAATTTTCTTTTGGTAATATTTGCTTTTATTTAGAATTTTGTATTACAGCATTAAATGAAATAAAATTTAGAATTTAAAATAATTAAAAATAATTATATTAGTATATAATTAATATAATTATTAAGTTCTATACCAAGAAGTTTTAATTAAAGTTTTTATTTTATAATCATAGATAATAATTTTACTATAAATAAATTTCCATTAACTTCATTTTGAAATATAAAAATTGTTAATTTTTGTACTTGTAATATTCTTGTTGAGAAGCATTCTTCTTTGGCCAAAGTAGCATGAGCGCAACAGGGCACTCTGTAGGTCCAAGTCTTCGCTCTTTGCACTCCTGCCCAACAGAATTGCCAATAACCTCTGCCAGTTCGTATCCATTAGAAAGATTACCATCAACAAGGCTAAGTCTTTCAATGATACATTCTACTATTTCAGCAGAAGATGTTTGCTTCGTAGCCCTAATGGAAAGTGCTTCATATTCAGCACTCCATTCGCCTACGAATACTTGCACCACACCAATACTATTGTTGTCCATATCTATTAACCCTAGAATAATTTTTTATAATTTTTTAAAATAAAATTGAAGTTATTATTAAATATTTAACCTTATTTTTAACTTAGCACTGATATAAAAAACAAAATTTACAAAAAACTAAAAAAACTATTTCTTAAAAATTTACCTTTTATTTTAATATTAGAGAAAGTTTGACTTTAATTAATAATCCTTTTTTTATGTTTATAATTTTATTTTTAATATATAAAATTTAAAATAATTTTAAAATAATTATTTAACTCACCTTATAACTTTAGGGTTATCAGATTTGTCCTCTGTCATTCATTGAATATTGGGAAAACTGCAATGCTTCTATCTCCTGACATTTTAAAGCCATTTTATTAGAAAAATATTCGAAATTTTTCATATTCATTTTGTTGTAATCTAATACATTTATATCTATACACTTAAAATCACAAAAGTTCTGCAATTCTTGATAGTCATTTATTACTTTCAATACATTTTCACGAATTTATATCATTTGATTAATTCATCATTAATTCATAAATATTACACATTAAAGATTTAATTTTTACTTAAACTTTTTAATTTCGCGTCTTATTAGTTATACATTTTTCAATAGTACTAAATCCATAATAATTGAAATACTAAACATTCAATTTACTTTCAAATTATTTAAATAAGTAATTCAAATTTCTATATTAAAACAAAATGCATGTATTTAAATGGTTCTGTTCCAATTTTAATTGAATAAAGTATTTTCATAAGTTAAATAATATAATTATATTTTAAATATATTTTAATAACATCAGTTCCATCAACTATTATCGCAGACTTTAGTTAGTGAAAACTATGTTGATATACTATTGTGTTGCCAGACGGTAAGTTGATTTGCTCACTGGACACAAAAATCTATAAATTTCTACATGTGTTTAGCCTTTTTAAATATCTTGAAAATTTTAACATATTAATGCAGAAATTTGCTGATATTATTAACTGTGCAGGAGATTTTAACTGAAAAAGAAAGAAGAAACTATTAAAACGATTTAGATTAAATAATACATTTTTTAAATAGTATTTTAATATAATATTATTTATTACTTTTAAAAAATATATATATAATATTGTCGATTTATTTAACACATACTTGTTATTATAGAATTGAACCATCTCTTAATAAATAAATTTATTAATTTATTTTTTAAAATTTTCTACTGAATAAAAATAAAAATCTTGCTTAAATTTTTGAAATAAAGCCAAAATTTATTTTTACCAATGTGTAGATTTAATTTAGTAAGATGATCTGCTCAAAAAGTGATGAAATCTTTCAATGAAATTTTCAAAATATGAAATATTTATATACATATTTCTAAATGTAAATTCATAATTCACATTAAAAGCAAAATTTTCTCTATTTAATTTAATAAGAGAAATTTCTTGCCTGAAATTATTTGCTTTTTATTTATTAAATACAAATATATTCTATAATATTCAGTTGTATCCCATTTTAAAGTCATATCTTATGGTATGTAGAAATTATTCTAAAAAACAAACATTATTTACAAGTAAAGCATAATAAAAACATATTATTCTTGAAAATAAAATCGATATTCAATAATTACAAATATTTTTTTATTATTATGGAAATATATAATGAAAAATGGAAAAAATCCTGTTTATTATTAACATATTACATACATATAATTTAATGTACTAATGAATAAAAACTATTTCATAATATTTTAAAGATATGTGTAATTTTTGTTTAGAAATATTTTTAAAGCTTTTATTTTTGTTTAATTAATCCATATATATAGAACTATGCATTTATATATTTAGAATTAAAGCGTTACTTTAATCAAAAATAAAACTGAAAGCCACGTTTTATCTTTCTTAATATTCACAAATTATAAATATCTTCTAGCAATAAATTATCAAAAAATACTTATTATATCAAATACATCTATTTTACTAAAATAAAATAAAATATTTTATTTTTGTTAAGTTGATAAACTATAAAATTAAAATATTAACAAACAACATAAAACAATCATTTAATTATCAAAATCTTTGGTCATCTTGAAAACTGAATAAAATTAGTAAAAATTATAAATTTTCATTGATAACAATAAAAGTTTATATGCAATAGAAATATATAAAATATTTATTTAAAAAAACATAAAGTAAACCATTTTCAACTTTTGCTATTATGTATTATACATAACTATGATTAATAATAATCTATAATTTTTTTTTATTATGTATAAAATTACATAAAAGTTAAAAAAAATAAAATTTTATATTGGATTTAAAATAGATAAAATTGTCCTATTAATTCTACGTTTACAGATAACAAAATGTTTAATATAAAAATATATTTTATACTCCATATATTTTCATGCACTAATTATATAAGTAAATTATGTATAATTTTGTAATCATTATAAAAAAACAATGTAAATTACAAAAATTTTCAAGTTTGAAATTATACTTATTTTAAATAAAGAATTTATAATGTTATATTTTAATGGTTCATTAATTTAACATATTTAATATCTTACTATTTAATATATTAATATCTTACTATTTTAAAATTTTACAAATTTTTTTTTTATTTATATAATCATTTGTATATATATATATCAGATATACATTTCTAAACAATATTTATTTCATTAAATAATATATATATTTTTAATACACATATAAAACTATTAAATTTTAAAATTTTAAAATTTTTTATCTCGACATGATAAAGTCAAAATTCAGATTTAAGACAGTGTATAAATTTATGAAAAATCTAATTAATATATATGTATATAAAATTTATGATATAAATTAAAAACTTTGTGCATTTTTCTTTGTGTAATAATTCATTGTATAAAACTTCTATAAAACTTTAAGAAAATATTTCACATATTTGAAAATTCAGTTAACAAGCATAAAACCATATCGTTTATAATATTTGTACATTTTATATGAGCATTTGGAAAAGCTATTCAACATATTAAAATAAAAAATTTCAGAAGTTTCAAACATAATATATTTTTTATTTACAATTGAATCATGGTAATATAAGAATATATTCTTTCAAAACATCAAATAATCAAATAATATCTATTCTAAGTTCTTTACCAAAGAAATATTGCTACACTCGTATAACTATAAATCATCTATTTTTAATAAAGCAATAAAATGCTTGAATATAATTGAATATCACGAACCTTAGATTCAAATATAATAATATTTTGTATGCATCCTTCACTTGAAAATGTTTGTCTTCCATAATGATTTCAAAAGATAATCATCGATACACATAAAACTTCCTTAATTCATTTTAAACCATTTATTTTCAAATTTTCTTTATACACCATAAAACTCGATACCAAAACGGAAAAAATCAAATGTGCCATTAAAAATTGTCACACCAAGAGACAACACTACCTTCCCTCTCTTTCTACCTGCTTATACACAGTATCAGAATTCCATATAATAAAAGAGAAAAATCACGAAAACTTAAAAACTCATTCCAGTACAGTAGTGCGTGAAGGATCCTAATATCTCCATTACCTCGAAGAAGTCTCGATTAGGAAGCCGTGGAGGTCGCGACGCTCCGCACATCTTGCGTTCGTTCTCTTCTTCCTCGCTAAGTCACTTATATGTATCTGCGTATGTCTTCTCTCTCTCCTCTCCACCGTTGCTCGGTTGAGAGAAAAAGAAAGATCGACGACGACGACGGCGATGACGATGAGGACAAACGACAATTCGCCTGTGCCGCCTGTGTGCCGTCCACGTCCTCTTCCTCCCCGTCTGTCTTGTGTCTGTGTCTCACACAGCAGCAGTGGAGCAGCAGCACCTTCTCCACGGCGCGCGCGCGCGTCCACCGTGTGTGTATATATATGTATACACACATATATATACATATATACGTATGTTTTATATCTATGTATATATATGCACATAAATATATATATATGTGTGTTGTATATATATTTATATGTATATTTATGTATAATATATATATATATCTATGAATATATATATATGTTGACCCGGAGAAAGAGAAACGAGTTCGTATATTAGGAGCGACTTTTCTCTTTCTGTCTCTTTCTCTCCTCCTTTCCACGCCGCGCGCCGATGACCTAGTGCATCCTCCCCTGGGTTGGTTCTTTTCTCTATCTCTTTTTCTCTTTCTATATTGGGTATTTCTCTCTGCCTCTCTCTTTCTCCCTCTCTCTCTCTCTCTCTCTCTCTATCCAAAAGACTTCAAACGGAAAGGAGAAAAGAATGTGTTATAATGCGCGCGCGCACGCAGGTGGAACTTGCTCTCTCTGGTGTGTGTTTTACGCATGTGTACGTTAGGTATAAGTTTGTTCCGTCTCTATCTACCTCTTGGAAAACAGAGATGAGCTGCACCCCTAATTTACACGTCTATCTATTTCTTGAGCATAATACTATACACTGTTATACGCGTGTATTTAAGTGCACTTGCGCACATTTGTATTAAATGTCCTGTGTGGGTGCACAGTTGCACGTACTCTATTTCTATTCCTCTGTCTGAAATCGATCTTGACAAGTGCACCACGTGCGCAACTCATTTTCCGAATATAATTTCTTTTGTATTTTATACACCTGATTTATTGGTCAATATTTATCACATCTTCAAAGTTATTAAAAGTTAATATTAATTTAGTTGTCGGGTTCTTTTTCTACTTTTAAATGTTGGCTCTCAGTGCAGCAAAATTGAAGCTGTGAAGGAGAGAATCCTTTCGCATGCGCGCTATCGTTTTCCACCGGCTACAACATACAGAGATTGATAGAAAGGGTTTGTGTTTAAGCATTTAAGCATGTGTATTACACTTTCTTACAATATATGTATATGACGGAATTCGAGGTTTACCATGAAATTCAAGACATTCTACAATGAATTCTTTTCTTTTCTGTATGGCTTGGTTGGTTCTACAATACTTTATCTTCCGTTTTAACTTCTAAACGATGTCTTTTAAAATAATTAAATCCGAATAAAAGTACGTTATTCAATTATTGATACGTGTAGAATATTATAGAAAATTATTATGTATGAAATTATCGAATTCGAATTTCTAATATTCCTTGTTTTACTTTTTATGTATATTAGACTTGACTTTTACGATCTTATTTGATAGTAGACTAGAAATATTGCTTCTTATCTATTTTACTCTATATATATATTCAAATAGTTTAATAGATATTATATTTATTAAGTAAAAAAATAATTGATTAAAATAAAAAACCCTTTGTGTAATAATCAGTGTAAAAGATCCAACATAAAGCCAGCGTAAAATACATTTTTTCAGGTTTTTTTATTTATTAATCACATTTATTTATACGCTATTTTTAAATGATTTGAATTACACAGTTCCTGCTGTTTCAGCTATGCTAATCTTTTAATCAACTATTAGATCATTAAAGGCGCCTATAATTTCTTTATAGTTGGAGAAACCTCGTTTACAGAAATATAATCGATTTTTTACATTTATAAAAACAATTATAAATTTAAAAAATCTGCTTTTTTATTTATAATATACATGTAAATATTGTATACAAGTCATCGTTACCAAAATCTAATGATTTTCTTAATTCTGTCATGTGACATTTGCATTAGTCTGCAATTTTAAATTTAGCGCTCATATTATACTAAGTATAACTTCTATTCCACAAATTGTAATATTAGATGCATAAAATTTCAAATATTAATAAAAAATGTATAGACAGAGAAAACGATGTTTCTTAGTGATAAAATATATAATTAATATACAGACTTACATTATATATAATTAGACATAAATAAATGAAATTAATATTCGAAATTTTTTACAAATATTACAGAAACAAGCTACTACAATATAACAAAAAACAATCATTCAAAAATATGACTTCCAATTCCAAAAACTTATTTATGTTCCTACGACAAGTCATGTCGATAATAAAAAAGTAACCAATCGGTAAATAAAAGAAGTCAGAATTGATGATACAGTTGACAACACAATCAACATTAAATTTGGAAAAGCCATAAAACATGCATGACTAGATTTAGCAAATCCTCTGGTTAGTCATTAATTTCATTTTTATTATTATTACTAAAGCTAAACTCCTATATTAACTTTTCTCTCTCTCTTTCTTTTGCATATTAATAAAAGAACTTGATTAAATTATGAAATATTTCGGAAAGTAAAATCAATTATAAAACCAAACATCCTAATACATGTACTTCAATAATAATTATTGTAACTTTCACTAAGTTCAAGTAAAAAATATACAAATATAATTTTAATTTATATTAAAATTTTAGTTGCAAAAAATTAATTTCAATTAAATTTATCTTTTATACTGTTTTTCTCAAATATTCTAATATTCATCATAAAGATTTAAAATCCCCGCGTGCGCATATTCACGCTTCATTGATTAAAAAAAATATATAAGACGCACGATGTACTCATGAGATACGGTTCAATGCCAAGGTTCGTATTGATAATAAACGCGCGAGATTTTAAAGCTGTAAAACTGTGTTAAATATAAATGTGAATGAATTCTAGACTATTGGATAAAGTATAGACAAAGCTAGATAAATAATTAATAAAATAAATAAAAATATGTGAAACATTTGAAAAATCACATTTGGTCCAGACACATTATAGCTATACTTGGTCTACCTATTTGACTTTTGTACACAGATTTTAAAAGACAAATGATCCATCATCAACAATGCCCATGGGCATTATAAAAATGCTCTACCAGAACTGAGTTCCTAAGAGAAAAATAAAAAAGTATATTTACAATAGAAATATTATTACATATTTGGATGAGAAACAATGAAGAATTTGAAAATTTCCTTAATTCAAAGATTGGAGTAAAAAAAACTACACATTTTTGTGCAGCAATCGATTCGTCACTTGACATTTCGATTTCAGTTGAAATTTTCAAAAATAATGGTTTTAAATTTTACTATTCTCTTATATTTTTTTCCATTCGTATTAAAAAATGAATTTAAACTTCAATAAAAGACTCTTTTGTTTGATAATTTTCATTCCTTTTAGTTGACTATTCAGGTTTTCAATTAATATTCTAATTAAGGTCTCTTACAGGTAAAGATTTATATATAAAAAATTATACTTTCCCATATAATTTAGATTTTGACTATTGGTTTTTATTAGAATTTTATGACACATAAATTCATAAAGAAATTATGATCTACCTATAAAAAAAATTTATAATTATAACACGTGTTAATTTAGTGATGAAATACGCAACTAAAGTACTAATATCAGCTGGATGAAAACAAATGACGTGCTATTGAGCAATATCATATTTGCTCTTTCGTTCATCAGTGTTTAACCTACGTAATTAATATGTACATAATTAGTTAAATACTAGTCTTTTCCTTGCAATATTATAACTATTATTTAATTGTATGTATTATAAATAAGTTTATTCTAAATAAAAAATGGTAATTTCATCTAAATATAAAAATATTTATTTTTTTATGTTAATAAACAAATTAATTAATCAAGTTTTAGAATCATAGTAGGATAAATCTGGATTAACATTTGAAAGATTTCTTGCCGTATTTTAAATCAGGGACATTTAATTCATTTACATATTTCTTATTAGTATCAGAATCTTATTCTTTACATTCATTTTTCAATATGCAACTGCTTTTTTAAATTTATTATACTATTCAATTACAATTCAATTTTCTGATGAATCATAATCAGCCCAACTATCTTATTTAACATCATAATCAAAAAATAAATTGGCTTGTGCAAATTCATCTTATACAATATTACTATTTACAAAACTTGCCGTTGTTTTTCTTGACTTATCAAAGCCATCTTTCCTTTAATATCTCATTGTTCCACAATTTCAAAAATCTCTTGTACCCTATTTTATTATTTGACCTTATATACCATCAATTTTACTGAATTGTTTTTCAGGTTGTGATTTTTAATGCTAAAGTATTGATTTAAAAAATCTAAAATATCATGAATATGTAATTATATATTGAAAGATTTAAAGATTAGTATTTTTTTCTTCAGCAATAACAGCTAGTGCAGTATATTATACCATTCTTCATAACTTTTGTTTGATTCGTGTTCAAATGTACTCGTATTCCAAATAAATAAATATATTATCTCTATATAATTAATTAAACTACAATTTCAATTTACATTTTTATATCAAACATTATTTTATATTGTTAAAAAACTTAAGGAATATTTTTAAAAATAATCGAAACAAGTACATCCTTTTACTTAGTGTTACATAATGATCACAAAATTGCAGCAAATTATAATTCATATAGAATAACTAAAAATAATATTAACTAACTTAAGAGATAGAAAAGTATACAGAATTCATTGAAAAATTTGAAGAAATTTCACAACTGTATATTAATTGTGAAGTTCTTAAAACGTTAAAAAAAGGTTACAAACCTGAAATAAATTCTAAACATGTGTTGAAAACAATTATTAATATTAAAATTTTAATAAAAGTGTTGGAAAAACGTGGAGTTATACAATATGGTGAAATTAGTATCTTAAAATCTATAACACAACAGTTTGTAAAAAATAAATCTATCGAATAATTAATTTCTCATATGGACAATGTTTAAATGAAAATTCATCAAAATTAAGTAATTTCTATATTTGCAGTAAGTCATTAAATTTATTAAATAAAAAGAAATATGATATATTTTTCATGAAAATATGACAAATAAAAAATCTAATTTATTACGAAATAAGTAATCATTCAACAACTCAATCTTTCACATTTTATAATTCTATTATTAATTGAAATTAATAATAATTAAAATTAAAATATTAAAAAATATATTTGTATTAATTATTTGTCTATATATTTTCATTATCAAATATTCTAAATAAAATTCATTACATTTTATCAATACATTATTATATCTATAAAGAAAAAATTAAATCCAATTACTGAAACTTCTAGTGAACTAAAATTCAAAATGCAAAATTTTACATATGAAAGCCAATATCATACAAAAACCATGCAAATATTTCAAAATGATGAAAAAGAAATACAATAATTAAGTAAGTAAATAATTCTTATAAATTAATATTTATATCTCAAATATTTTTAATTTTTAAAAAAATAAAAATAATTCAAACATTTCAAATAATTATTTTATTAATAAATCAATTTTATATATATATATATATTAAGAACAATCAATTCAGAATGAACATATAATGTTTAAATTTTATGAATAATGTTTTAAAACAAATATTTTTGTTATTAAAGTACTAATTGAACTTTTTATTGTCAAACAGAAATTCAATTTAATTTTCAGTTATTAATAAAGTAGCCAAAAAAATAGGTAAATATTGGGTAGATATACGTAGAAAATTAAATCTGAAAGAATGTATAATTAAAGAAATAGAAATGAAATATTTTAATCAAACAAATAGCTTTGAAATAATGTTTAAGATAAATTTAATATAGGACTAAAAGACTTGTTTGGTTTATTTGTAAATATATTATTTTTGTAGGCCCTTAATTTCTATTTTTCAGGACACAATTTAAAATGGAAAACTGATTTAATGCAAGCTTTAGAATCATCTAAATGAAAAGATCTTAAAGAAATGATTAAGGAAATAGTTTCCCAATATAATTGCTAACGAAAGTTTTCAAAATTTTAATAGTATTTCCTAAAATTATGTAACTTATTGCTATATAAATTTTTATTTTGAAAAATTCTATAAAATCGATTAATTATAAGTTTATGAATTTACGTTTAAATACAAAAATTTTATATTAAAAAAAAAATAACGAGTCTTATTTATACAAAGAAGTATATTTATTCGCAGTACTTTCAAATGTACCTTACATAAAAAAAACTGAAATACATAAGTTTTATGAGAATGGATGTATAGTACATCTAATCAATAGTATAGTATGCGAATAATAATAATATAGACAGTTTGCTGTATCTTATAATTACCTATTACAGAAAACAAACTTAAAATCAAACTAAAACAGTTTCTGTTATTTATTTGACAATATTGACAATACAGCAACCTGTTTTTATCTCACCAAACATACTCAAGTTTATCGTACATTTTACATATTCGTACATCTTTTATATTAATCCATCATTCAGCAATTATTTTTAATAACTTTAGTTTTTTTTATTAAGCTTTGCTTGACACTTTTTCAAAAAGTTTAATTAGTAAAGACAGGAAAAACTTCACTTATTTCTAAATTTTGTGTCTGTCAATATCTGATACCAGCCAGTAATTTATTATCTTATGATCCATGAATAGTAGTACAAATAAAGTTGTGATAATAGTGAATTCTTTATTTAGACTTGGTAAGTATGTTTTATTACACTTCCTGATTTTACCCTATTATCACTGTGTTGCTGATATACTATAGACAGTTTTGGAGGAATCCTTAATCGTTCTTTTAATTTCCGCCTAAAATAAATAGATTTTTTTAATAATGACAACAAACTGTATTACTTTTTTAATTTTAATTTTTATATAAATTTAATCGAATGAATTCAATTGTAATTAATATAAAAATGTAATTATTTTGATAATACATCATATGTAAGAAAAATGATTTAGCAAAGCTTTATTACAATTAATTATTATAGTAAAATAATAATTTTTTTCAATAATTACAAAAGTTAAAAATTTTATAATTACCCAATTTCCATAACACTTGCTTGAGTGTTAGCATTACTTGTCCAAACAGCTATTTTATCTTGCCTACTCCTAACATTTACTACTGCTCCACAAATATCATTTGAATATGCATTGAAGCCTTCACCAATCATACAAAGAACAATTTCCAACCAAAAACGATCTAATTCATTTGTTCTTTGTTTCTTATCCAAGTTAATTAACCATCTTCCACCATTTTTATTAGCATCATCTTCCCACATGGGTTGAATACCTTGTTTAAACAAACTATAATCGCAGCCTATCCTTAATTCTGATGCTTGTTTAATATGATTGTATAAACTAAAGACAGAATTAATTTATATAATTAAATGTAAAACATTTAAAGTTAAAATATAACTCAAATTTAAATATCTATTAAGTTTTCTAATGTACTATGTATATAATTGGTAAAAATTTCATTCTGTTACAAACATTTCTGTTACAAACATCATGTTTGAAAATTAACTTAGAAAAAATGTTTATCAATAGATTGAATTCATTATTTTTTAATTTTTACATAAAAAAGAAAAAATATATTAATATAAATATGAAACAATTGTATTAATAAAATAAAATCCAATATTTGTACAAAAATCTATAAATAATAAAATTTTAACATATAACAAATTATATTTAAAAATAATAAAATATAGTGTACAAATATAAAATTTTTCTTAAAAAACCATATGCAAACTATTTTTACTTTTAGAAAATTCAAATTTAAATAAAAATTATCCAAACATTTCAAACAATTATAGGTTAGACTTTGATTACCATATGTAATTAATTCTTGCAGCTTTGCAAAATATTTATGTTTTATTAACTTATTCATTCTTACATATAAATCAAATTTTATCACATAATAATAAAATTTTGTACTAAAGTACAAAAAAATATCTATTTTAATAATTAAAGCAAATACTAAGTTAACAAAATAAGATTACAAGTTTTTAAATTTTAAATAAAATTTAAAAGGTATGGTTCACCTCCAAAAATCTTCAGCTGTATCAAAACTTGAAATTTCTCGTTGACCCTCTTCCCATGACTTATTCTTTTCTGGTTCATAGTACCATAAAGTCCATGTGTGTTGTAATGGATGCTTAACCAATAGTTCAGGTGGAAATTCTTCCAAACTAGGAGACTCTGGTTCTTTTTTCTCTATTTCCTATAACAATAAAGTAAAATTTTTTTTAAATTTAACATAATTAATAAAAATTTCTTTAAAAAAATAGAAAAAAACTTAAAATTACGAAATCTTAAAGCTAAGTGCTCACTCAAAGTTGATTTAAATTTGAATTCTATTAATAATTCAATTATATGGATCAATTGTAATAGTAAAAGTAATTGTATGTACCACTGGACAAACGACTGAACTCTCCATAGTTTGTACGGCAAGCATTTTTGCCGAAATGAAAGTTAGCAATAGAAGTATGCGTGTAAAAGACTAGGTACTAATTAAAAGGAGAGCAACAGTCGGATGAAAGAAGATACACGCCGAAAGAAATGTGTACCAAATTTTTATATCACTTAAAAATGTTGAACGTGTAGAATCACAAGCTCTAAATTATACTTTGATTGATATTCTTTAAAATAAATACGTCTTTAAGCTTTTTTCGCTCTAGAAAATAATTTCAATTATTTTCAAACACCAAATAAGAGCGAGATCGAAAACAACCACGGGGCTCCAATGTTACATGCCCATTTGGAGGCAAAGACAAAACATTGTGCAAGTAAGTAAAAATGAGCTAGACAGGCACTGTTAGTTGCTAATGTTACTACTATAGTGCCGCTGCTGCTACGACGTTCCAAATTTCACCGCTTATTCTGATCGCAACCATCACTATTGAATAGAAATCATGTAAGAAACGCTTAGAGTATTTTACTTTTAGATTCAAAAATTTCTTAAATTCATTATGCTATTCACGTGAAAAAAGTGTTAAAAAAATTTTTTAATTTTATTTATAAATAAATAAAATAAAAAAATTATAATTTCTGCTTGCACAAATAAGAATTTAATACTTTTCTTATTGCACATAATTAGATATTGGAAAACTGAACCTCCCTACTTTCTACAATCAAATATCTTTTTACTTACAAACTATTTTGCAAATAAAATATTTTAGTAAAATTTGTTCACGTGCTATTTCTATATGATTTGCATCATTTAGTTTTAATTTTAGTTTAGTAAATTAATATAAAAAATAAAAAATAAAAATTTTAAAAAGACAACCGTTCAAAACTTACTTATAAAATTAAAATTCATTGTACAAAAATATATTTTTCTATTAAATTATATACAACACTAGAAATACTACTTTTTAAAAATAAGTACGAGTGTTGCTAATAATAAAAACAAACAAAAATTATTAACGTTAAATTATGTTATAGTATCTTTTTTAATTAATTTTTATTTTTTCATTTATTGTAAAAATGATTTAATGAGGAATTTACATAATTTTATTTAGGTTAATAATTAGAATAAAATTTGGTTTATAAAGTGATTTTGTTTGCAAACAGTATATGTATGAGATTATAAAAAATAAGAATTTAATGTAATTTAATAAAAAATGTGGTTACGTCAATTTATTTAAAATTTTTTTAAAATTCATATTAATTATGTGTTCATTTACATTCGCAAGTCACGATAAATATAATGTCAAAAACTTAAAAACAAGCTACATCAAAGATATTACAAGAACAAATTAATTGCTAAACGTTACATTATAATTAAAGCAAAGTATTAATTTACATTCATATGATCCACAAAAATATAAGAGATATTTTGAGTCTAGAGTGGCAGCAAGAGAAGGAAAATAAAGAGAATAGAAGAAACGCGATCGTGCTGGATATTCCCGGAATAAAATCATTTTCTATCTTTTATTAATACAGCCGGTATAAGGCGATTTTTTTTTACGAAGTTGTTAATGACGAGAACTTTTATTAAGACTTTGTTTTTGGTGAATAGTTTGTTGTGCAATAACAACAAGCACATACCTCAACATCCTCGGAAGTATTTGTAGCCATGGTATGGATACGTTTAAACTGATGAGAGGAGAAATACACACAAACCACGAGATTCACGACAAAAAGAAAATTCTGTCACTGAGTGCCTCCACACTTGAGACATCTGCCGACACCGATAGGCACTCGAATTCCTAACCCAACTTATAGATATACATGTGTTACAATAGTAAATAGTAATCACAAACTTTTACTTTAGACTGCGCGCTTTTATAATCGCTAACACCCTACGCTCCATCAAAGAATAGATACTATACTAGTACTCACTCGTTCAGATTAAAGGATAGAGATAGTGTCCAAATTTGATTTGCGCGTGCGCGATAATTTTCACAGCTTACTGTTTCTCTGTAGAGAGGCAAGCCTACAGATTAATGCACAGAGGAAGTGTCCTAAATGTGGATAACTATTTTTTTTCTTCTTTCTTTTCTTCCCCCACCAAATGACACAAAAAGAAAGAGATGTAGAACACTAAAAATCACGCTCGCATTTCTCATTCTTATATGCAACAAAGTTATCTTATATGCACGTTTAGATTTTACAATGATTGGCTTTCACTATGAGCGCGCATTTTGAAACTATTAAAGTAGTAGCCAATCTATGATATCACACAAAGGATTATGAGACTATACCTATGAACGCAAAACATTTTTCTTTTTTTTGTAAAAATTAATTTCATCTAATTTTATAACAGCAATACAGTACCATAAAGTTTAAGTATTTTAAATGTATTTTATTGTATTATAATTTAAACAATTTCTAAATAATTTAAAATTATTTGATGCATAAGAAAATACTTTTTCATACAAATTAAAAACGAACATTATTTTATTTATTATAAAATTAGCAAAATTTTATGAAAATTTTTTTTAGATTATTTGTTAATACTATATTTATAATGTTTTTGATACGTTTATTATAATAAATATATATATAGTGTTTTAAAATAGAATTTTATTTTTGAAATAAAATAAATATATTAGTAAAAATATTCTACACAGTAAAATAAATTTAGTTTTTAAAATTAAACAGCAATTTAATTTTTTTTTACAAATAAAATAATAATTTAAGAAAACAAAGGAAAAATTGGTACTAATACAAGAATAGTATTGAGTTTAGCAAAAAAAAAAAAAACACACAGATCGCCCAACTTCTTTACCTCTTTACAAAAACACATACATTAATCATATTAATCAGAGACTGCCTGATAATTTACTGCATTGCGGTCTCACAATATCTAAATATCTGCAAAAGATAATTTTATTCTTCAACGTGTTATAATATACCTATAAAGATATTTTTTATATCCTATATATGATAATCCAATGAAATCTTTTAAAATATTTACATTTATTCAAATGTTTTAAGAAAATTTTATATAGAATGTATAGAACTAATAATAAAATTAATTAATTTATTTAATTTTAGAGAAAATAATACAAAATTTTGTAATAAACAAAAGAGTAAAAAATAAATTTTTTATTACGTATGACAAATTAAATGAACGAATAAGATTATTTGTAATATCCACAATATAATTAAGATTATGAATTCTGAAAATATGATTTAAAAAAGGATCAACATGCGTAAAAAAAATATCGAAATGTCAGTCGATACCAAAATTAGTGACCCTTAAAGAAAAGTTAAAGGAAAGCAAAAGCATGTTATTATAATAAAAATTTTAGGCAAAATCTTTATGAAAAAAATAACTGCAAAAAGTTTATATTAAGAGCTTACTAATTAAGAAAATAATTGAAAAATTATTAAAAATTGATTTGATGTGTAATGATAATTCCATTTAAAAAATGAAACTCCAAACAAATACAACTATTTCCTTAGATATTTTATTAAAATAACGTGAAAAATATTATAAATTAAAAATATTTCCATTTCTTTCGTTTATAGTTGTCATCATAATCTAATATAGTTTAAGCACATGTCAAAATCATAAATTATAAAGATTTTGAAAAAATAACAGACTTAATATTTTTTATTACTAACTAAAAAAATTATAATATTATAACAATTTTTGTATCTAAATAACAAATAAAAAGTATGTAGTTTATTTATATAAACAATTTAATCATAAATTTTTTCATAATATATACTATCTAAATCTTAACGGAACTTTTTGAAATCGATTTAAAAATCAAATAATTTAAAAATGTCATTCGTTTTTAATAACGTTAATATAAATACATTTTTAATAATTCGTTTATTTTTACGAATTTATTATGAAAATAATAATCTCATCTAACAGTTTAAAGCGAAATTATTAAATTATTTTTTATATTAAAATAATGGTGTTTAGATACATTTACTTTATTTATTTAGTGTTTTTAAATTAAAAAAATATTATGAGTATTAAATATAAGCAAACTTTACAAAAATTGTTTATATTATGATATATCACTTAATAATTTTTTATAAATAATATTACGTTTTGAGTAATTAATAAATTTCATAAAATTAATTTGTAAAGATTTATACAAATTTTAGTACTGTATGTTAATAACATTAAAAATAGTTACTAACTCATGAAAATTTCTTTTTTTAAAATCCTATTCTTTACTTAAAAAAATCGGTGTAAATCCTGTAGTACAAATTTTTATTTTTTTTACTAATATAATATCCAATATAAATATTCAAAAATTACTAATTTATTTTGAAAACATAATTAATACTATCACATAATTTTTTAAATTCTAAAAAATAATTTATAAAATAGTTTATTTCAATATTTTTTATAACATAAGACAATATTTGTACATAAATTCATATACATAACAAAACACTAGTATTAATAACTTTATCAATTTATAATTATTTTTTAAACAAAAAAAAATTATTTATCTTTTAAATTATTAAATATAACTTTGTAGAAATAAAATATAAAAACGATTAAACCTGATTATTTTATTTTTGTTTATAAATATTATAGTTAAATATTACTGATATAATTTATTTTTTAACATAATATATGTCTGTTTTCCAGTCATATAAAACATATTTAATTAGGAATTTATTTTTGTTTTTAAATAAATAAAATTAATTTATTTTAATCATATTTATACAATAATATGAGTATACTGAAACCAATTTCTAATAGGCATACTTTAATATTTTATTATATAATTAAATACGCTTAAGCAAATAAAAAATAGGTATTACATATTATTTTTTAATTTATTGTATGTAATCTGTGTTTATATTAATTTTACCGTAGCCTATGAAACTATTTATAATTAAAATAATTAATGTACCCTCCTTGTACAATTAAAATGAGTTGATAAATTGGTAATTCTACGTATATTTTATCAATTATATTTAAAATTTTTTTTTAATTTATTGTTGTTAATGTAATTTGTATTTTATATCTACATTTTTTAATAAATTTTTTGTTTAATTTTGAAAGCAATATAATCTATAAAATAATAGAAAAAAAATATTAACATACTTTAATTAAAGTGTATCATTTTTCTATGAATTAATTAATAAAATTTTCTTAAATAAGTGTTACAGAAATAAAATAATAATGGAAAATATAATAATTATTAAACGAGTTATATGTATCAGTAATGAATAGGTGCAGAAAGAGCTATTTTAAATATTTTATTTTTTATCAACTATATTTAGTCTTTAATTTCATAATTTCATCCATTAATATTTAAATCGAAAAATAATTTAATCAAGCATGAATAATATACTTTGAGAACGGAAATTCGCATCTCTTTTTCATAGTACTTTGACAAGTCTATTGAATAAAATAATAAGATATAAGGGTTGAATTTCACTCTTACGGAAATGGTCGATGGTGTCCGATACCGAGCCGAAGCGCGTTGGCATCCCTGCGCGTCGGTGGTGGCGACGACTCTACCCCTATTGCGTTGTTGTTGTTTGTGCATTCTCTTTACGCGTTATATTTGCAAATATGATATTAATATATCTTTCAGAAGTGTAATATAAGTGAAAAGGACGTGCCAAAAAGATAAAGCACACAACTTAAACTTTGAAGTAACTCTTCAGCATGAATCGATCGGTAAATATTTTTGTACGAATAAATAAAATACATTAAATATTAAATTACAGCGTGCAAAATTTAATTTATCTGACTTCTTAAATTTAGGTTAGTTTTTCAACGCGTCGCTTCCAACATATTACCTTGTTTTGAAAACAAAATTTAAAGTTCTTAGCAAATTTCAGATCGTACTATATTAATCAACCGCAATTTTTTGTTTTTATTATTACTTGTCTATTTGATATATTTACATTTTTCATTGTAAATTTATGTTATAACGTTAAATTAAATTATAATAAAATAATCATATATAATGTTTATGATTTTTTCCAGATGGTCGAAGAGAATAAAGAAGTAAAAGGATCGTATGTTAAACAAGAAGCTGTTAGTTACGGATATGATACTTCATTTGTCAATTATTCAACAACTACGTCAACACCTACATCACTTAATCAACCATTGCCAGGTCAACCACCTTTACCACCCATGCCTCCACCTCAAGGAGCTGTTCCACCTCCACCTAGTGTATTCGGACCTATTCCAACTCAAGTTACTCAGATTCATGCTTGGCCACATGCTCATACATGGCAATGGATAACTCCTCAAACCAGTCCATTACCCCCACAAACTCCTAGGGACATAGCGGCAGCAGCATTTCAAAGGGAAATGCCATTACGAAATAACTATGTAAAACGTGAACGGTTTAATCATAATCGAAACAATATATATCAACAAAGAGGTAATTTTCACCGTAAGAATCGAAGATTACATCGTTATGAACAAGCTCAAAATCAGTTTGATCAAACATCATATTTTGGAGCAACTTTGACAAACAGTCTTGGATTAGAATGGCAAAGAAGCAATGAAGCTTTGATGGGCCATATGCAATTACCAATGCAAAATCAATTACCTCATATGACAGCAGTTGTTGCTAATGCCAGAAGATCTGAAGAATCTACAGATCAAGATATTAAGGTATTTATTTCAACCATTAATTAAAATTTTTTTTTGTACAACTAACTTCATATTAAATAATTATATCTTATAAATTTATTTAATGTATAGCAAAAATATTATAATATTTTTAGGAAGAAGTAGTAGTTAAAAAAAATAAGCAGCGTAAACCAATGTCACAAAGTTATTCAAGCCGTCCTTGGAATCGTGAAGATGCAGAAAAAGCTCTAAAAATAGAAAATGAATACAATAAGACTGTAAAAGCACAAAGTTTAATAATTAAATTTCCTGATCCTGATTTAAATAAAGATATAGTTAGAGAATTTCATCCAGGAATTCAAAATATACATTTTCAAAGTCCAAGTGGTCCAAGGTACTGTTTTATACAAATGGCAGAAAATATTAATATTGATCAAGCTATTAAAGAATTGGGAAAGATTCCATTTGGTATTGGACATTTAAAAGTTGAAAGAAAATCTTTGAGAGATGAGGATAATCCTACACCAGAAGAAATTGATCCATATACACTTTATATAGGGAACTTGCCAGAATCAGTTAATGTAAATGAAGTAAAAAGTAAATTTCCTACAGCAGCTAGAGTTGATGTAGGATATGCGCAAAAAATGCGGAATACGCGGTAAATATTAATGTGAAATACATTTAATATTAATTTACATATTAATTATAAGAGAAATAATTTTAGATATAAAAATAAATAATTTTTTTTTTAGGTATGCTTTTATACGATATAACAGTGTAGACGAATCAATATCAGCTTATCGACAAGCCCATGATTTGATGTGGGATACCAGAAGTATTATTGTTAGATTTAGGAGACAACGGGGAAATACCTGCCTTCCTGGCGAACCAAAATCAAATCCAAAGAAAAATAAAGATGAAATTGCAAAGACTATATCCACCATAAATGATAAAACATTAAACGAAGAAAAAGAAAAAATTTGTAACACAACTTTAGATAATGATCGGTTACAATTGAAAACTAAAGAAGTTACAGATTCCTTATTGAATAATGATTCAACTAATGATACTAAATCATCAACTGCAATTACAAGTTCTATTTCCACAAAAGATATTCAACAACAAAACGAATCATTGGTAAATTATCATAATTATAATTTTCAAATAACTATTTCATATAATTATTTTAAAAAATACATATTTAATAAATTTATATCTATGGCTAGGTTTCACAAACATCTCGAATATCAACTGTTACTGATACAACATCTGGTGAAAATACGCAAGATGATACGATACTTATAACAGAAATAAAAGAAGAGCCTATAGACTATGATGAAATGAATGAAATGTCCTTAGAAGAAGATGATGATGACGATGAAAATGATGAAGGAGAAATATACAATCAAGATAGTGAAGAAGATGACGAAGATAGTGATTATGACGATGATTTAAGTAATTTAAAACCCTCTTTGAATGAAAATTCTAAAAGTGTAACATCAAAAGACGACATTCCCTCTGATGTAAGTATTACACATAAATATATAAATTAACAAATTATACAATTTAAAAATAACTTAAATTAATTTTTTTAGCATCTTGACAAAATGTTCAGTGATTTAGAAAATATTGCAGGTGATATTGAATTATAATTAATTAAATATAATTGCTACCATCATCTCGTCTCTGATAAAACCAAATTTTATAATTTAATTATTAGTATAATTTGTAAATAGTATTTGCAAATGTATTATATGAAATAATTGTGTACACTTCGATACTGTGAGATATTAACTCATAATCGTGAGTTTCGTAGATATTCATTCAACTTTTATAAAGTAACTTATATTTTAACTGCAATTTATACTTATACGAACTCGTTGTATGTATTAACGATGTATGTACATCACTTCATACTTATCGTAATTAAATTTTTTATTTTATATATTACTGTATAGTTTTATTTTAAAATAATATTTTTTTAAATAAAAGTTTTTATTATGATTTTTGTTCAATTATCGAACATAATAAACTTGATTTTTTAAATACGTAAAACAAAACATTGGAATTTTTAAAAGTTTATAAATTAGAGTATAGAAAATTTAATCATAAATTAAAATTTATAAAATATTTTTTCTCAAAATATATTAAAATTTTAATATTTAAAAATTCGAATTATAAAGTTTATGATTTATTTTACAAAATGCTAATAATTATGTAAATAAATCAACTTTTTTGAATGTTTTAAGATAAAAATAATGTTAGTAATTATAATAAAATTAAAATATGTATGTGCGATTTATCATTTTAATCAATTTTTCTATTCTGAATTTATATAATATAGATATAATTGCTCAATATTAATAAAAAATTTAATAAAAAAAATTTGTATTTTAATATAAATAATTAAAATTTGATACTTTCTTTTTTTATTATTTTTTTGTATCAAAATATTGATTAAATACAATTGTTTAAAACTGATGTATGTTTAAAATGTTTTTAAATATATGTTAATATTCAGTTAAAATAGTTTTTATTTTTACTTAAAATAATAATTTTTTTTTAAATATATCTCATATTTCAAATGTATTAGTAAAAGTTAAAATTTGTAGTTATAGAATGATTTCTTTTGTTTCCTAACAAATTTGTTCAATATACAGATTTAAATTCTTTTCATGAAAATAAAATATGGCGAAGGTTCCTTTCTCGTAACAATGCCATCTACTTCCTTATATTATTTTCGCGCGCGCTATGGGGATAAGAGCGCGGGTTTTTCTCCCTCCAAATAGCGTATTTCATGTAATAAAACCGGTGGACTAGCACTTGTTAAATCGTCTTCCGTAAATTTGATTGTAAATTAATTTTACCCACGTTTTTTTAAAAGCAACTTTTGTATATAAATAATCAATCATGTTTGAGGCACGATTAGCCCAAAGCGCGATTTTGAAAAAGGTTTTGGAAGCTGTGAAAGATCTTCTTACCGAAGCAACCTTTGAGTGCTCTGACTCGGGCATCCAAGTGCAAGCAATGGACAATGCCCACGTTTCCCTTGTATCTCTAAATCTTAGGAGTGACGGTTTTGATAAATATAGGTGTGATAGAAATTTATCAATGGGGATGAATGTTGCAACGTAAGTTTGTTATCTTGTATTTACAAATCAAATTATCGGTTTACTATACTATATAAAACTTTATTTAATTATTATTCATTTTATTATTTTTTCATTTAAAAAATTTTAGAATGACTAAAATTTTACGATGTGCCAGCTCTGAAGATACAGTAACACTCAGGGCATGGGATAATCCAGATAATATTATTTTTATATTTGAATCACAAAACAAAGAAAAATTATCTGAATATGAGATGAAACTTATTAATATGGACCAAGAACATCTTGGCATTCCAGTAAATATCTTAATTTTTTAGAATTATTATTATTACACATTTACTAACTTCAAATTTTTTTACTATTAGGAAACTATATATTCTTGTGTTGTAAAAATGCCCTCCCAAGAATTTGCCAGAATATGTAAAGATTTGAGTCAATTTGGTGAAGCAATTACTATTGCCTGTTCTAAAGAAGGAATCAAATTTGCTGCAAGTGGGGATTATGGAAATGGTAAGAACAATTAAATACATACCTTCTGTGTATAAGTTGTTGTTAAATGTGAAACTTGCAGCATTTTTCAAGATTAGATCTTTCAAGTTCAGTAGTCAGTACAAAACTGATCGAGCACTTTCAATTCTTCAAAAGCCAGATGGCGCTAAATAATTCTATAGATCAGGAAAAAAAATAAAATAAAATTGACATTGTAGAAAGTAAAGGAATTTCACACAAAATTTTGCAGACTTATGACCTTTAAATGCCTTATTATGTGTATATTTTTGAAATGAAAATATAGTTACATATTTGAATTTAAATTTTAAATAGTATTGAATATAATTTCTTTACTTTTATATTATTAATTTGAACATAATATTTATTTTAATTTTTATTTCAATTTTTCTTATTGAAATAAAATTTTAGCACTGTGAATAATAGTAAATAAAATAATAAAATAAAAATTCATATTATTAATGTTAATAATTTTTACTTTTAATTAAAATATTGTTAACTTTAAACTTTTTTTTAATAGCCAATATTAAACTGGCACAGACTGCAGAGGCGGATAAAGAAGAGGAAGCTATTATTATAGACATGCAAGAACCTGTTAAATTAACATTTGCTTGTCGTTATCTTAACTCATTTGTAAAAGCCACCCCACTTTGTGCTCAAGTGAAACTCTCAATGTCTGGAGATGTCCCTTTGGTATGTGAATATCAAATTGGAGAAATTGGTCACATAAGATATTACCTTGCACCTAAGATTGATGATGAAGAAGAAAATTAACAAGCATATGTGCATTGGTATTGTAATTGTCCTCCATCAAAATCAACTATATATTTTTTTGTAATTATTTATTTGAATAGAAACCTGTGGTCTCATATTAATTATTCATTTGTTAAATTATACTAAACGTAATTATTCAATAAGTCAAGTTTTTAAAGTTGTATATGGATAAATTGTAAGAATAAAAATGGTATATATACAAGTAGTTCAAAGATAATATATTGAAATTTTACATTTAAAAGTCATTTGGCTTGTCACAGTATTAGCGCAATACAGAATTGACACTAAATTTGTAGTAGGATGACATAATTACGATTAATAAGTTAAAATGATGTACATTCTCACTACATGATTGACCGTGACCATGTTTTTTTGTTTTATTATTTTTTTATAGTATCGCATTTGTAATGTATAAGAACTAAATATATTTTTTCAAAATTTTTGATAAAATTCGAATATATTTCATTCTTTAATTCTATCCTAATTAAAGTTCAAAATTCCTTACAGAATAATAATCGTCATGTATCTTTAGTCTTAAATCCTAATTGTATAAGCTACTTTAATATAAAAATACATAATTAGCTTATGAACTGTGGGAATAATTGGGCTACCATGGATGGAATAGCCTAGAAGTATACAATTAAATCTTACATATTTGGATTTGAATCTCGAATAATCACTAAGTAAATTTTCCATTGAATGAGTGTTAAATCTAAGAAGTATTTTACACGCAAGTACTTATGTAAAGACTTATAGGTACTTTAAAATCACTCATCTTTGCTTTTTATCACACCCACACTTAACTTACATTTTAATCTGATTTAAATTAATTTTTTGGTATGTTCATTCAAGAATCTTTTTAAGGTAGTAATAAAATTAAATATTTTGGCAATATTTGTCAGACTCCTAGATTTTAAAATCTTAGTATTGTTTCTATTAACCACTAACTGATTTGGAATATAAAAGTTCTTACGGAACACAAAAAATTTAAAGTATGCCATTAATCTATTCATATATTTGAATAAATGATTTTCTAGTTTTTATTACTACACAGATTGAAAATATTGTTGTAATAATTTAATGTAATTAAAGACAACGCATTTGTAATAAAAAATACATTTTAACTTATACCAATATCTTGGCTTATAATAAAAGCTTACAAATTCGATTCTATTTGAAAGCGTCAGACCAATGGTTTCATTGTTTTTACAAATCGATATTTTTACGAAATTGCATTCATTGCCTTGATCACTGCCTTACGATTGAGCTTTATATTTTCAATTTTCTTTTTAAAAGAAAAATATACTTTAATTTACTTTATACCGAAGTGTTCTTTAAGCATTCTTATTTCCATTGCTTCCATATAAGCTTGGATGCACGAACTTATCGTGTAATGTTCTCAAATGCCTTAAAAGATTGCTCTTCACATTAAAGCCCTTTTTGCAATAGGAACAGAGAAATGGTCTTTCACCTGTATGCGTCCTTTGATGAATTACCATAGACGCATGGCTTGGAAATACTTTCTGGCAAATGTTGCACAATTTTTGATGACTGTGAACTCGTTTCGGCTTCGGCGGCGCAGAATTATTCATCAAAGCTAATTGTTCTTCAGTGTGTTCAGTTTGTATATGACGTACCCACTCCTGTGGAGTAGGATACATATTTCCACACAGATCACACTTCAAAGGAGGAAAATCTTTACTATCATCATCTGGATCACCCTAAAAAATTCCATAAAAAATATCAAGAAGTGTACTTTAAAGAGATTAGATAATTGAAATATAATTATTTTATATATTTTCTAAAATGTAAATTTATTTTATAACATTCATTGTTTGTAATAATACTAAACGAATTACAACATTATTTTATGATATCTTTCGACCAATTAAGTTAGTCTGTTCTGATTCTCTGTTTTTATAATAAAAGAGTAACATTTCTAAAGCAATTTTAATTGATATTACCTATTTAAAAAATTTATTTATAAAATTTTTGAATAATTTTATAAAAATTAAATAATAAAAATTTTTATTTTAACTATATAATTATAAGAAAATAAATTTTATTAAAAATTACAATTCAGAAAAATGATTTAAATTTTGATTACCTTTCGCTTTCTTCTTCTATTTTCTGTCATATCAGCATGGGTAAATTCTATATGTCGAACCCAATCGGAAGGTCTGTTAAAAGTTTGACTACACATGTCACAAGTTAGAGGTGTATATTCCTCTTCTTCCATGTCACCATCTTCATCAGCACTGTGCACTATCTCCTGCAAATAAATAGGTATATTCTGATTTAAAACGAAATTTTTCAACAATCTAAAATAATTATAAAAGGATTAATTTTAAATAAAACTTAACTAAAAAACGTTTTAAGGTTTATGAATTATATAATATATTTCGTTGTTCTTTGAATAAATATTCGAAAAGTCCGATTTTGTTTTTTTAATGTTTAAAATTTTTACTTATAGTATTACTAAAAATGTACAGTTTTGGGAACTAACAATCTTTTTTTTAATAATTTATAAAAAACCTAATTTTCAATTTAAAAGTATATTTTAAAGGTACACCGTTGCAGCTTCACTTAAAATTTACTTAGCTGTCTCGGAAAATAAAAATAAATATTTTAAATACTTCAAACTTATATTTTTAAATTAAAATTATGCACATATTACCTAACATTAAATGAGATTATTAAACATACTGTAAAAGTTTTTTCAATTACAACATTAATAATATAATAATATGGTAACTATGTTTAATTTAAGTTCAATTATGTTTATCATACAAATATTAAAAGTAAAAATATATATATTATCGCTCTTGATATTATGAATATTCTTGAAAATTAAATTTTTAAACTTACAGGTTTTATATCTATTTCGTGATCAATAGTTAACGAATCAGACGGATCGATCGTTTCTTCCCAATTAATTGGTTCTTCTTTTACAAGCATTTCTAGATTTAACTCAGTCTGTAAAAAAAAAGAATTAGTAAACAGATGCTTACAAAAATACTATCAGATGTAAAAAATATATTCTAACGCTTTCTCCAGTTTCACTTTTGGATTTGGTAGAATCTGCATCGCTGCCCGTGTTTTTTCGTTTTTTACTGTTCGTCTCGACATTTTCCTTATTTTTTGTCTGTTCGTTGCTTTTATTTTCGTCCGAGGACTTTTTGCCGTCCGTTATCTCGCTGATTTTATCCTCCTTATCAAAAACATTTTTTTCTGCGCTTTTTTTCTCGTGTGCTTTAAAAGCTGTCGACACAGAATTTTGTATGGCAGAACTCGATTCGGGCTGTTGTACTGGTTCAGCTATTTTTTCCGTGGTTGGTTGAACGAGTTTGATCTTTTGTATTTGGCCAGTCAATGTAGGTTGCTCTCGTTTATCCCTGTTAACTTTTTGATTGTTTGATTGTATGTTCTCTTTTTTGCTACCTGAGTTTGAGCGCCATAGACCCCGAACTCGTAAAATATCTCCTGCTTTTAAAACACCTTCTAACTGATCATTTGTCACCGTTGTCTCACCACTGTACATATATTGAATTAGGATTTTTAGCGTTCGATATCCGATTTCAGTTGGTAATACCTGTTATTAAGAAAAAAATTTATTTTCTAGTATTATAAAGAATTCCTTGTTATAATATTAAATATATTAAAAACTTCGTTTGGTTTTCATTTAAAAAATGGTTAATTTACATTATTGTGTTCTTAATTTTTTTTACATTTAAAAACTAAAAAAATTCCGAATTGTCTTAATTCATGAATGTTAATTAAATTCTGTCATATTAAACATACCCTAATTGAATAATTCAAAAGAAAATAAGCGTTTCTTTTATTACCATGGTAAAATCAAAATTGAATAATTTTATTGTTAACAGATTTTCTACATTAAAAAAAAAATTAATCAATTCTATTACTTCTAGCACTAATTTTTAGTTGAAATTTATTCTTATGTAATATATTAACAAACAACTTTATTTATAAAATTACTAACATATTAAAAAAATTAAATAATACTAAATAAAATTAATGAATTATAGTTTGTACGTAAATATTTTTACACAATATTCTATTTATAATATAAGAATTTTATTTTCTATTATATTTTTATCTATAAGAATCAGCTTATGTATTACTTTTACAAATTGTTCTTTCAATGATTGTTACGTATTTAAACTAATAAAACAAATTTATTTTACGTTTATTACTTTACTGACGCTTTAAAATGTATATATATGATAAATTAAAATGTAAAAATGTGATAATAAATGATGTGTTATGAAAACAATGAAAAATTTTATATAGATTTTTAATATAAATTGAAAGTACAAACAGAAACCTTTAACATAAAACATTGATTATTAAAAACATAGGTAATAATTTTTTTATAGAAATTATTTCCCATTTTTACAAATTTTATGAAATAATATTTTAATAAGAGAAAAAATAAATTATTTATTTTTATATTTTAATATCTTTTTAAAAATGTAATTCATAAAATTAAAAAAAATTTATTGATTTCTTTAGTTACTGTGTACAAAAGATAAATTTAAAAATAAATATATAAATATAAATATACAAATAACATTATTCCAATTTATTTTTATTTTTGAGATTTTAGCATTAGCTTATATTTATTATTATATTAAAACCAAAAAATTTTAGAGCAAAATACTTCACATATATGTTCAAGTATTTATATAATATTTATTAAAAATTTATATCGAAAATGAAAGTTAAATAATTAATAAAAATATGATATTTTTTAAGTAAATGTTTTTATACACGATTAATTATACGTATTAGAAATACTATATTTTAATTTTGAAGGATTTTTTATCAATTTTCATTAAATTCGATGTATTAATTGATACACCGAAATAATTTCCTTTTCTGGTTGAGATTTTGTCATTAAACTTATATACTATTTAGAATAATTTATAAATTAGAATAAAAACTATCAAGCTATTATCACTATTTTTATAAGAACTATTGTACCCTCTAAAGATTTTAAAAGAATTATACATAAAGATGAAATTTTTATTTTTGAATTGGTATAATTTTAAATTATACATAAGATTAAGATGATTATTATTACATATGTATTTTTTAATATAAATATTTATAATGACATGTAAACGTGCAATTATTTGACTATAAAGATGAATATGATTGTTTAAATTACAAATATTAAAAATTAATTTTCAAATAAGTTTATTTTAAAAAATTAACGATTGTCGCATTACTTTAAGAATTATATAAAATTTATTTATAACTATGTAGTAATTATTTAAATAAATTTGTTACAATAAACATTATTTTATGTGTATATATACATATTCCCTTACTATTTAGATTCTAGTTATTTTGATAATCATTATAATAACTATCTTAATATTTATAATATGATTTGAATATAACAAGAAATGAACTTACAACAATAATCGGAGCATTTGTGTTTGCACCAAAATGACAAGTCTGAAAAATATGACTAAGGTATGAAGAACAGGCAGCTAACACAAATCGATGAGCCGCTACATGCCTTCCACAAGATGTAGCCAATAAAACATCAGCAAAGGATTCAGAATGCAGCAACGTTGCCACTGAGCTATGAAGATGAGCTCCATAACTGTGCCACTTGAGCTGGAAGTTTTCTGAAGCAGGAATGCCTATTTTCTCAGTAACTATATCTGCAACATGTAAGAATAATTTACTAAATTTGAAATTATTGATAATAATCGCTGAACCTTAAAATTTGTTATATATTTCTATAGTAAAAATAGATATAATCTAAAATAGTATCAAACTGTTGTAAGTGGATATTTTACACATCAAATCAAATTTCGCACACAAACCCTTAAATTTAATTGTAATCATTAAATATAACAATTTTCTTGTCGTTATTTGTATACAAGCAAATCCAAAAAATAAATTTGTTGTATAAATATAATGTAATATAATGCATATACGAATAAGTATAGATTAATTATAATAATAAGGCTACAATAAATGTGTAATATATACATATTTATTTAAATAATAATATAATAAATATTATTAAATGATTTATTATTCATAAAAAAATGTTTAATATTTCTCATATTATTATGATAAAGGTGACCATACGATAACAGTATTTTAGATATACTCCCAATGATTGTTCGCTTCGAATGAAACTGCAAATATCATAAGTTCGGAGACTAGATAGACCTTGCTGTCTACTATTTAAAGTTGGAGTGCACAAGATGATAAAATAGGAAAAATAAATCTGCCCTTTTCAAAAAATCGATAAATTCTATTGTTGCTCTAATTATTAATATTATTAATGACATTAAATACTATACATAATTTGCATTGTAAATATATTACAGAAATTGTTCGTATCAAGTATTCATTCGCAATAACAAAATAAAATGTGCTAAATAAATAAGTTAATATGTTAATAAAATGTGGTAAAAAATTACTTAATGACTTCATTTTTGAAGTAAAAATGTTATTGACTAAAGTTTTACATCAATAAAATAAAATTTTTTAAAATATTTTTAATATTAGATTTTTATTATAATATTTATTTAAAATTTATAATGTATTGTGTTATTTTTTTTTTGTACAAAGGTAAAAAATGGTTGTATATTTTAGAGATAAAGAGCTAGTTTCAACATAGTTTTTTAGTTTTTAAATTAATCTTTTTTCAGAACAATACACCTTTCAAAATCTCTGCCACTTATTCGAATCTTCTAAATAATATTTGTCTAACTCTTTATAAAAAGTTTGTCTCGACAATGATTTATTCTTTTGAGTTGAACTTAAAAAAAAAAAACTGCAGGTAGCCAGGTTCAGTTAATATGATAATTGTGATAATAATTGGTAGTGCAATTCGTATAATTTGACCGAAACAATTCTGTACGAGTGATTTGGCACGTTATCATGATGGCACAGTACTTTTTTTTTGCTATATGAAGTCATATCTCTTTCAATTTCTAAAAACTTATATCTACATTCTTTTCAGACGTCAAGACAATTTTTGCCTTAATCTTCATGGTATAGTAATGGATGAATATTTCATCAGTGGTAACAACGTGATATAAAATCTTTTGCAAATTTCCTTTAAAGAAATGTAAATATTGCTTAAAAGTTAATAATCACATCCATTTATTATCTACAGTGAATAATTGCTGCTTTCATCAGACCAACGGTTTTTTAATTCCAAACTTATCATGCAAAATGTCGATTACCAATCTGTACGATACACCTACCCGTGACTTGAATGCTTTTCATAAAAAACAAATGTATCAAAACATTTAAATTCATGGAACTAATAAATCGCAGTTGTAATAGATGATGAAGAATCCTCATTAATAATATCCAACTTCTCTTTTTTTTAATATATTTTTTCATGCAAAAGCACATTCCATAAAAAAAATTAAGGATTGATATTATTTTTTGTTTAATGTATTGAAAAATATCAAAAAAGTTTAATTTTAATAACTTTCAAGTCAAAACTAACTTACCAATTAATAAAAAAATTTATATAGCGTCGTTTAAAAAAATAGTAATGTGCGATAATAATGATAACTTTTCTCAATCATGCTAACGTCCTTCAAACATGAATACTAATTGATTCATCTTGATATGTAGTAAATTTAATTTAACTAATAAATGTAGCATTGAATTTATTATATATTTCAATTTATTACAATGTCAAACACATACATATCTTTTAATTAGCGCAAGCAATTTTATATCAACCCTACAATTTATTTGTTTACTTTTAAATAATTAAAAATAAAAATTAGTGTTATTATGTCAAACAATGTATTTTTGAATGTTAAACCAAGTATTAAAACAACAAAATAAACAAAATTATTATTTAACAAATTACAAGTTGAATAAAGCCACATTTGGATTAAAAATAAAAAAAATTGTTTATTTTCATATTACATTGTTACATTTTTACTTCAGCACGTTCGAAAGTGCTTTACTAAAGTTAAGTAGTTTGATATTACTAAAACTTTATTTTACTTTTAAAGAACTTATATTTTATATTGATATTTTATCATTAAAAAATTTGGTACCCATATTTATTTATTTATTTACAATAATAAAAAATTAACAATAAAGTGGAAGTAAAAAGTAATTGATTAAACACTATATCATTTATTAAAAAATGTAACCATATTTTTTCGTTCTATTTAAGAAAATATAAATATATAAAAAATGTTTTAATTTAGTGCTATTTAACTGTAAATATTTGAAATTGGTATAATACTATTAAATGCAATTTACAAAACAATTATTATTAACGAATATTTTTATTAATTTTTTATACGAAGAAAATAATCTCAATATTATTTAAAACTGTATATGTATATAAATATATTTCTAAGCTTTGTTTAATAAATAAGCGCTAATTATTCGTTATTAAGGGATATTTTAGTTCCTCTATAATATCCCTTCAACTTAAGTAATATTTATATCAGAGTAAAAACTTAGTTATATTAATTTGTAACGAATTTTCATAAGATTTTATGCAAATTTAGAATTTAATAGAAATATTATAATTTTTTTAATTTTTTAAATAATAAATATATTATCATTTGTACCATAATCTACTAATTAAAATACTTTATCATACTAATTTAAATTATTGATAAAGTAAAGGTTAATTTTAATTAAAAAATAAAAATATTAATGAATACACAAATTAATGAACTTAAATAATTACTCAAATATAATAAATTTATGAATATAAATTATATTCCATTTGATACATTTATTTGTAGTAAAAAATTTTTTATGCTTCTCCAAGAATTGAAATTAGTTATAAAACTTAACTTTTGTTGTCTTCTATAATTTGTTGAATTAATTCAAAAGTTTTTCAGTAATACTTAAAATTTTGTTGAAAGTTATAATAATATTTATTTTAATGTTTATTTTTCATACAAATTAATTGAAGAGAAATAATTCATAAATAATGAATATCTAATCGATTCATAAATAAAAAATAATAAAAATATAAATGAAGTATAGAATAACATATCATTTAATTTAAAATTTTTAAATTATATAAATAATAAGAAAATGTATATAGTTTTATTAATTTGTAATAATTCATAAACTGTGAAATTAATTAATAATCTATTATATATCGCATATACCTAAATAAATATTAAAATAAAACAATTATAACTTTTTTGTTAAAAATTATAAAACTTTTAATTATATACTTTATAAAATAATAAAAATTTTAAAGTTTTGAGAGATTTCAAGATAAATGAAAATAACATATTAATGGCTTTCTAATTCTGTATATAAGGTTTTTAGCTTTTTAGTTACTTAACAGTTACATGTAATAACTTCAACTGTCTCATTTTTTAATCTGAATTACGATTATAGTGTATGAATTAGTATAAATACACATTAAAATAAAAAAATTAAAATAAATTAATTAATTTTTTAACATAAAAAAAAAACAACTTGATAGATGAATCAAGAAATTCATATTGTTGCATAACATTCTAATGAAACATTAATTCCAACTAAAAGATAAAATAGTTTCGAGTTATTTTAAATAAAAAAGACGTAATATCATTGCATATAGAAGATGCTAAACTGATTCTCTTCGTTAGATATTTTAAATATCGGATAAAATATTTTTATTTCTTTCCGTTTAATGAAACAGCAAACTGCGTTTCATACTATGAAAAAGAGAAAAAGGACGAAATATCGAACTGATCGATAATAACGAAAAAGGGAGTCGTGCGCGTCAACATCCCCTTGTAGCTCACAGCATATTACAGAATCAGCACCCACTAGTACCTAATGTGATTATGTTGAAAAAATGAATACATATACACGTACAAATTTTTGATAGAATAAAAATTTACTTTTAGAAACAGAATCAGGAAAGAAAAGTACTTTACTTCCGCGCATCCATGTGTGTGCGCGTCCATATTTGATCGATATTCCATTATGTACACGATTTCTGATCAGTTTCATGAAAATAATTCAAAATATTTCTAGACGACCATTATTCGAATTAATTTGACGTAATGAATTAATAATTTATCATCGAAAATTGAATTTTTGAAATTTTTTTTGGAATTTCTATAAACTTTAAAAATTTTTAATCTTTTAAACACTAAAAAGCATACAATAAAGCACATTTATTTACATTCACCAAAAAGAAGCGTAAAAAGTGAACTTATCCTTAAATAAACAGCAATTATATCGATGAGGATATACATATACCTAGGTTATATCAAATCATTCATCATAGCACCGTATTTTATTATATTGACAGCTTGTTTTAATCTGATCAATCTCACCCCCACATGCTGCAAATTTTGGCTGTTCCATCCCAACGTCTAGCTCGGATAGTCTTACTAACCCATTCTTGTTCTAAGTGATGTTTAGGTTATTATAATACTTGCAATACTTCAATAAATATCAAATAAGGATGTTAATTTTAATTTTATTTTATTAAAAAAGGAGAAAATAAGAGATAATTCTTTACTTGAATCATCTGATAATATATGCTATTATTTATTTAAATTATTCTATTTGACCGAAAGTATTTAAAAATTAGTAATTTAAAAAAAATTTTAAACAAAGAAGTAATCAGAGTTGTTAATAATCTAACGTTAATAAGATTTGAATAAAAAATTTTAATAATAACTAATATGCTCGTTACTCTTTGAAAATACACTACTTCAGTAAAATAAAAAATAATAAGTTTATTAAAATGACTCAATTTTATTATATTTCTGTACTTGTCTTTTACACAAACATATATTAATTTAAATTTATTCATTACATAGAATTGATAATTGACGTACGCTAAAACAGTTTTGGAATAATCAATTTATTCTTCAATTATTTATATAATGAAGTTTTGAAAATATTTTGAATGAGTTATAAATAAAAAATTTTTTAAATTAAATATCTAAAATACTATATAAATTTTAAGATAATAGCTCATTAATTTATAAAGTATATAATTTTAAAATGAAAGTGCATGGGAGTGATGGCACAGCTGAACATTGTCGCTAACATATATAATTTTAAAATATTTTTTCAATTTTTAAATTGATAATTTCTCTTCAAAAATTTTAATACTACAAGATATTGACTTAATTTTTTTTATTTCAATATTAACGTTATTTAATATAAAAATATGTAATAAATGTGATATATATATATATATACATTATTAAATAATAAATTTCTAAAGATAAATCAAATTGATTAAACTAATTTTGATTGATAAGTTAATCAATGTCAAGCTTTTATCAATATTCTTTTGCTTATTTAATATAAAGTCATGTAAAAAAGAAAATAATAAATTAATTAATTGTTAATTTCAATCATATGCAAATTAGTTTTTAATTAATTAAGAAAATTAGCTACTTTAATAAATAAATCAATTATTCGGCTTTGTAAAAGATTATTGCATTTGTCCCATTATAGTATTAGGGAAAATTATGAAAATTTCGAATTGCAAATACTCTTTTTTTAATTACTGCCAGTTTGATTCTACCTCACACGCAAAATCAAGAATCCTTTAAATTTGAAGTTATAAGCCACCTCCATTACTTTTAATCCAATATACACAACCACTGCGTCTCTACACCCTCTCGCTGCTTTGCGCCAGTAGAGCACTCAATCCAATTTACAAATATCGAGCGAATGATTAAAAGCGAACGCGCGCGTAGTGTGGGAAAATTTCAAATTCACCGCACAGGCCTCTCCTTTTTTCTTTTTCATTCTCTCTCACTCTAATTTTCTCTTTCCGTCTCTATCTATTTATGTCTCTCTTTCCCTCTCTCTCTCTCTCTCTCTCTCTCGCGCGCGCATCACCTCATCCCCCCGCGCATTCACTTGATCGATAGCCCAGCGACAAGACGTTAAGGAGCGAGGTTGCGTTGACTAAGAAAGAAGAGAAACATGAAAAGTGCTATGAATGTCAATAAGAGTTCGGCGACAAATTGACATGGTCATTTCAAAAACTATACTTCTGTATTTTCGAAGAAAAATGACTTGATAAGAACGACAAACATATAATGTTAGCATAGACAATTTTGAGATAAAAGGACAAAGAGATGTAATGAATGGCGTTCATAAGAGAAAGCAGAATGCGGAGAGTAAGCGCGTCTGTAGGACGATCAATCGTGAATTTCCTTGCGATTATCGACGTATTCGAGCAAAGTAGCCAGCATCAGCCACCCTAGGCGACCTTTCTTCCCTCTTTATCTCTGATTTTCTTTCTCTCGACAATTGCGACTATAGTACTATATAAGCTACGATTTTTTAGCCTGTTGTTATAAAGTAAAGGGATGAAAATGACGTCTGTGCTTATTAGCCGGTAAATTAGAACAAAAATAAATAGATCAATTTTTCTGTATAACTGCACTTCACTCATTATGCATTTGTTGTTCTTCCTCATAAATTATGTGCAGACTATTCACTATCCCGTTTCAAATAGATAAGTACTTAAGCTAGGTTAAGGTGCTGTTTGAGTATCCAGTCATTTCAGAGAGAACGTGATACACGTTGCATCACGAAGAACAAAAACATGATAATTCTGAAGACACAATGGAGACTGCAGTCATTTATTTTTTTGTTTCTCAGCAATTGATCAACTCATAGATTTTTTACAGATCATGAAAATAAGTTTACCTACCAAAATTAACATCAAAATATAAACCTATTTATCATGAAGAAACATTTGCCAATACAATTTTAAAATCAATGAATTTCACAGTAACACAAATTCTTTTTTTAAATTTTTATGAAGAATAAATGTCACGTGATACACGATTAGCAAGAAAAGTAACCAAAAAATAGAAAAAAGAGCAAAGGTACTGCAGTTAATGTACAATAATGTTGAAGGGTAGAAGTAATAATAGTCTCACAGCATAAATTTTGTTCCCGCAAATTAATTACCTGACGACATTTCTCCAGCGCTGTCGGAAGGTAATTTTTCTCCGAAATTTCTATGTGATCACTTTTAGTTCTCGTTTATCTATCTCGTGCACTCAAAGAACCACCCCGAGCAATATTTCGCAAAAACACTGAGGTTATATTGCCCCTTCTACAGCATAATAAAAGCGGAAGCACGCACTCGCACACCCGAGAAAATACTAGTGCCGTTAGCGTATCATAGACAATGCGTGGTTAATGATTAAAAAAAAAAATAAACAGTCGTAAGCGTTAACTAAGTATACGTTTCTCTCTCGCTCTGACGATGCGTCGAGCGCGCGTCTCGTTGGTGTTTTGAAAGGCGGCTTCTCCGGCGCTCTTTCTCTCTCTCTTTCTCTCGCCCCGCCACTCCGTCTCGCTCGCGCCACTCTCTGATACACTACCGTCGACGACCGACGACTACTACGACGGGGCAGATATGAGCATCGAACCACGGCGCGCATAGGGGCCTAAAAATCGATATTTCGGTCTTCGCCTGTCCTTTTCTCCCTCCCTCTCTGAGCTCATGTTTATATATCCCGCGTAAGTGTGTTGGTGCTCCAGGTGAAAATTTTTCTCGATCTTTATGCGCTTGCATATTGTTCTTTACTCACAATACTGAATTGGATATTTTTTCTATGTATCAGGGCGTAAACAGAAATCATTACCTTTTCGGGCTTTCATCATCTTCCTGTATATTCGCATTATTCATTTTTAAGATAAAAATTTTCGAATTACATACTCGAATTATTTAAATTACTTTTAAAGAAAAAGCGATTTTTTAGAAATCTTTTTAGAACTAACTCTATTGGTGCAAATATTTGAAATAGAAAGATTTGAATAAGTGTTTGAAAAGGTGACGCGAATTAGGTTGCGACCTTTTATTACCGACTTAAAAAAGTAATACCTCGTTTACAACTGTAAATATAAGATAACTTATAAAAAAGTCTAGCTCTCTTTTTCTCTCTAAAGCTTTGGAGCATACAAACATATATACATATATTTACATGGCTCAAACACACGTAAGCATACACGTGAGCCAGCGCCGCCCCGCATGGTACTTTTGTGTAAAACGGCCGCCGCGGCTGTGCTTCGCGGCTGTATTTGCCGCCTGTGTGTTGGTTCATAGGGTGCCCCCTGTTCGTTCGTCATCGATTTTCCTGGCTACCAATCGCACGCATCCATTTATCGCATCGATCGCGCCGAGCTGGATTTTAGCAGCGCGCACGTTTGCCTCCGTCTTGTTCTCATTGCTCGTTGCTCTCTCCCTCATTCGATCTCCGGGCCGCACATTTTTTTCTTTTCTCTTTCTACCCTCTCTCGCTCTTTGTTACGTATGTACATCTGTATTACTTTTCGAGGCACAACTCCACGAGGACGATTCGCGATTTATGATCCTTTTGCTAGCTTAAGATGAAACGAGGAGGGAGCGAGGGGAAGAGAAAGAAAAGCCAAACACATCTTATATAGAACTTTAATCCTGATGCTGATTCTGCTGGTGCTACTGCTGCTGCTGCTGCCCTGCCGTGCAATTTTTTAATTTTGCCAATCGGCTGCACCTAGTGTGAACTTTCCCTCGGCCCGGACGAGATATGCGCACGCGTTCACCCTGCTATGTCGGCTGCCTGGCAGGCTATTATACATTATATACATATTTTCCCACCCATGTTGTGCCTTGAATATCACTCACTTCCTCACATTATATTATATTCCATTTTCCTCTCCAGCTTTCACGAATAGGTTCATAAATCCGATTCCGAATCATTAATATGATGAATGGTTATATTAAATTAATAAACTCTATGCGAGAGCAGCTTCACTCTAAGTAGTGAACATACCAATAACATTTAAAATACGCCTATAAACTAATTAACATGTGAGAAAACTTTTACAAACCATAGCAACTTTAAGCTATTAATTAATATGGGTGCGACTTAGCCCTTCGTAATGAACCATTTTAAAGCCCTAAATTTATTGAAATTAATATTAAAATCTTAGACATTTCAAACGTTTAAATAATAAATTATTTAATCTACGTCACATATTCTTAAATTTGCAAGAATTTTCATTCTACAAGCGTGTATTTGTTTATTAATAATTAATCACAAATTATTTCATCAATTATTAATTACATACAAAATATTGATAAATTGTTGTTTTGATATTTATTTGTATAAATTTGATTAATCGATTATCAAAAACTAAAGCATATACAAATGGAATTTGTGCAAAACCATATCGAACTAATTACTACATATTAATTCAATTTTGAAGTCGCAATAATACTCAAAAAATATTAAAAAATGAACTGGAATAAAAAAATATTTTTTAATAAAACGAATACACATAATCATTTATTTGTATTTGATGAAAGAGTAGTTTATTTTATTTCGATGCTATTAAAAAAGTATTAATGAATAAATTACTAAATCTTTTCTTTAATATTTTTTATTTTATTTAATATTGAAAAAATTTCATAAAATATTTATACGACTAAATATTAAAAATATTTCATATAATAAACTTTAAATTAATATTTTAATTATATCTGTTCTAAGAGTTGAAATAAAAAAGTGTGATATTTACTAATAAAAGATATCTTTTTTCATTCTTTAAGTTTTTTTTAATTTTATTAATATGTTTATATATTCAACCGGTTTATCTGTTAAGCTATATATAATGCATAACTTTAATCTACAGATTACAAACATTTAAGTAGAGTTAAATATCTTCAATATCATATTTACTTTAAATTCAATTTAAATTTTCATATTTTCAATATATTTTCATAATATTTTCAATGGTATAATAATTTCGTCACTTTAACTGTATTATTTACTATGAGATTAAAGGATAATTTTCCCTAGTATTATGAAGATTCGTATTATTTAAAGTAATATTAATTCTATATGTAATTTTAAGTAAATATTTCTGTATTTTGTATATTTTTATAGAATTTTAAAAAATTTAGGAAAAATATAAATGAAACTTTTAAAAATTAATTGTAGTTAATTATTTAGTGTTTAATCGATTTTGTTCTTCAATTTTGTACGTTGGGAATATCGTAATACAACATGCAATATTCAATTGACTGTATGAAATTACATGCAAGTTTGTTTTCATTTATAAGAAAGAACTTGTATATTTTTTTTTAATTTTGCAAAGAAAAAATGTAGTAATTTAGTTCAAGAATTTTGGAAAACCAAGTACTTTTATTTTAATATACATGATTAATAACATGCTATCAAATTTTTCAAAATTTTATATTATATAAAATGTCTTAATATAAAAAAGTTAAACGTTTATCATATATAATCATTTTTTTAAATTTATTTACGTAACTGATTTTTCTATAATATCCTTAGATTTATATGAAGATATTATGTATTCTCTATCAGAATATTTTATATGGTCACGTGAACTAGAAAATATTAAGATATAAACTTACGAATTTCGATCGAATACAAATGTTGTTTTCAATCCAATCATCCTAGCAGCCTATACATTGAATAAATATTTTTTTTTCATTATGTACAGGTCATTAATATTTTCAGAAATTTCAATTAATATTATATTATAAATCAGTTAAAATTTTAAACACTACAAAAGTTCTATTTCATCTACATTATTAGAAAAATTAAAAGTTTCTTGGCAAAGTTTGTCTTATGTAAAACAATTACTTCAAACTATTTTTAAACCAATATGTATATACATACATCATCACTTTAGATATTCAGATTCATTTTAGTATTAAAAAATGATATTTTATAATTTACTATTCTACTATTATACTTCTAACCCTAAAAATGGAAACTTGTTTCAGTTTACACGCATTGTTGCTCAAAACATCCGCATTCTTCCTTATTCCCGTACTATGCGTCCTTCTTCATAACATTACCATACTCACATGTGCGTTATGCTTATTAAAATTGTAAAATCGATCTTTTCACTTCAAATACACGAACAAACCCTTTCTCTTTCATCTTTATTCTTCTATTATAGATTTTATTCATATATATAATAAAATATCTTTCTTCACAGCACCGCAAACAAACTAAAAGCAATTGAAGTCTTATTGGAAAAATACATTCATTTATCTACATTTATGTGAATTGGATAAAATTATATGATCAATAATCAGGCAAATGTTCGTTATAATTATTTTAACTATCCATGTAAACAAAATTTTTTATTTATATCAATGCTATAAAGACTTCTGAATACAAGACAGTTTGCGTAAAAATAGAGACTCTAGTATCAAATTTAACACTATTATTACTAATAAGATATTTAATTATAAGTTGAACGTTATATAAGTAGTCAATCTTGTGATAAAATTGTCGTTATTTAAATTTTAACACTTTGATATAGCTTGATTGATTACCTCTGTTTCAAATCCACTACAATAGTGTTGCAGAATATATATTATAAAATAAGTCAAAAATGCAAACATTAAATTTTATGTATCTTCAAATATCTTACTAATTGCTTGTACAAAAATACTTAAAATATTTTTGTAAAATCATTTTTACTTTAAAAAATCAACATTATAAAATCTTCTATCTTTTATTTGAAAAGATTTCGATCAAATACTCATATATAAATTTTTAATTAAACATTATATATTATTTAGTAGTTACGTTTTTAAATCTTTTTTAAATATATTTAAAACCAAAATAATAGTGATAATTTTGTGATAATTTTACGGCAACTAAAGTAAGACGATTTAACTTTCTAATTTTCACAAATTAATTTCTTAGAATATTTAATATTATAAAAGCAAATAAAAAAAGGGAAAACAGTACTTTATTTATTTAATCAGAGATTAAATAAATTATATTTATAAGATGAAAACATCTAAGTATGTGAATATTTTGTAATAAGTATTATTCTTTTATATTTAATTACCATTGTAAATACTTTTAATAAAACTTGAAACAAATTGTTATTATTTCAAATTTTCCAATCATTATTATTTTATATGAAAAATTAATACAACTTTGACTAAAGTAAATAAAAAAATTTAATGTCCATTACCAGTTAATTAAAAAGATAGTAATACTAAACATTAGTAATCAATTTTAATAATTAATTATAAATTATCGATAAATATATATATCTATTTTTAAAAAACTAAGATGATGCAATTTTATAGCATACATGGAATAATATAAAAACAAAATTCAACTTATACGTCTTAAACATCTTTTTAAAATTATTTTTTCTTAAATTAATTACAAATATTCTAAGAAATAGTAATTTTTATATTGTATCTCAATTTATAATTATAATTGTAAAGATTAAATAAATTATTTAATAATATTACATATAAAATAACATTATATATTTGATTTAAGATAGTATTAAGAAATAGCGAATTTTAATGCTTATAATTCGTAAGTGAAAATATTGCATTACTGTAACGAAAAAAGGTTAAAATCATATTTTATAATTTAAAATTGAAAAAATAAAAATACTTTAAAAATAGTAAGAAATAAAATATTAGTTTTATTCTGAATTATAGTCGCAATTTATACGCGAGTCGATAAAAATTTGATATTTTCAAATAATTGTAAAATACGAGTTAAAAATGAAGAAAAAAATAACGGAAAAAGAAAATATAAAATAAAAATAGTTATTGATTTTCTGTTTATAATATTTCAAAATGAAAAAACAAAACGGCAGAACCTCTGAAGGAAATAAGTACATACTAGGATATACGTTAATTTCCTTCTACGTAGAATTTCACAGTGCAAGATCCTCGAAAGCTGTTGAATGTCTTCTCATATGATATGTTGAATATCGAATGATGTATTAAATCTTCCGTTGAAGATCTATGGATGTATTAAATATCAAATAAAAAAATCGAGTCGGAAAGAAAAATCTAAATTTTCGAATTTTCTCGATTTCATAGAAATACGATTTTTCTAAAATATATATTTATTTAACAAATTCACTTTATATGAGTGAATATTATTCAATGGAATTATATAAGATTTAACTTTATTAGTAAATACGAGAACCTTTATTTTTTTATAGAAAAAGTACGGAAATGATGGGAAAATTATGTGAAAAAATTTATTATAGCCAAATAAGCTATGAGCCATCTACGCATAATACGTGACTCTTCGATACATTTAGGGGTGAGAGCCCGTATCTTTGAATCATGTACTGTAATCAGAGTTCAATTAATAATACTTTTATAATTCAATTGTCGGTTTTATGTTATAAATGTTTTTTGTAATTCTTTTCTAAGTAATACTTTATGTAAAATTGTTTTGTAAAGTTCATAAAAAAATTTATGACTTTATTATATATAATTTAAAAAGATTTTTTTTAAAAAGTCCAGAAGTTCTTTTTTTTTAACAAAAACAAATTAAAAATTAACAAATTTATTTTTCTACAATAATAAAATATTCAATTTGTATATTATATTTCATATTTTTTATATATTATCAAATAAATTTTTGAACAATAAATTTTTAAATCTTTGTTTGAGAAAGACTAAAAAAAACTAACTTTCTAAATATGTATTCAATATTTTATTTTCATACAAAAATTTTACAAGTCAGGCTTTTCGTAAAAATGACAGGTATTTTCAAATACTTTTATTGATACAAATTCAAAATAGTTAATATTACAAGTTGTACTTATAAATCTCTTTTATTACACCACTCGAAAAAATAAACTAAAAATTTATACGTTTTCATCACTCACTTATTTACCTTTTAATTTAAATCTATTATGTACAATAGTTTATCATCACACTTATCAATAAAATATATATTTATTGAAATTTTCTTTAATTCACAATAATTTCATAAATTAAAAATAGCCATCCATTTAAGTTTTTTTGGTAAAAAAGACTAGTAAAAATTTATTAATTTTTATTAATTCCTTAATAACTTAAAAAAAAAGTATTGTATAGATTAATAGATTATTATAAAAAAAAAACTATGGATAATTTTAAAAATAGTTTCATTAATTTTTAACGTATTTACTTAAATTATTAATTCTGAAAGTGAATTTTAATTAATTATTTAATTCATTCCAGCACTATTAGTTTTTAGATATAAAATCGAAAGCGATGAAAAATAGATTTTAGTTTATCCGCATAAAGTAAACGGTACAAAAGACCGTATATATAGGTAAACCGTTTGATGCATAAAGAGCGAGGATAGTTGCAAAAAAAGCGAAATCGTGAGAAAGAAAAAGATTGAAAGACATCAGAATCCTAGTTTTCCTGCACTCTGGTGCGCTTGCTCTTCGATTTTTAAGATTTTTGCTTGTGTACTCGATTGATCGAATGGTCGTGTAGTTGTTATACTGCATTGCGTCGGGCGACCTGATTTTGCAAGCAGGTCCGATAAGTTGCTCGCCCATCCCATGTTAAATAATCAATCCTGCTATCCGAAGCTCAATCACGCATGTACGAATACAAATTCACGCTTATTCCCCTTATCATTCGATCCGTGCAACAACCGAAATTTCTTTTTTGCCAGACACCGACAAAGTTATCTGTTTTACCGACATTTGTACTATAAAATTATATTAATTATATATACATATATATTTAATCCAAGTGATTTTGTTCAGCTTAAAAGGATCAATAAGCTTAAAATATCAAGAAACAATGAGATAAAATTAATTAAATTCAATTGTTTTCTAAATCAAATTCTGCACAGATTATAGATTTTCTAATAATAATCGTAATATATTTAACATTTTTATATAAAATAGGATGGGATAAATTGAAAAATTTATTTTCTCATTATTATAAACAATAATTTTATAAAAAAAAATTAAGAGCACATAATTATAATAATAATAAGCGATGATATAATAACAATAATAATAATTATAACAATGATTAAATGTTACATTTTAAATATTATGTTCTATACAGCTCCACCTCTTTTTCAAATTATATAATTAATTTTATTAAATTAATAGAATTAAAAGTTAATAGATTATATTATTCTGATGTATTATAAAAAATCAAATAATATTTTATGATTATTTTTAAATTATATTATTTTTTTTAAATAATAAATATCGTAATTAAAAATTTAGCTTGCATTTCAAAGAAATGTTATAAAAAACAAATAAAAACTTAGTTTTTAATAGTTTTAAATGAATTTTAAAAAATTTTACAAGAATATACATATATTATATAAATCTTTCAATTGCAATAAAGTAATATTATTGTGAAAATTTTATTAATTACTTTTTTATCATGATTTTCCGCTAATTGAATCAATTTTCATCTACAAAACGAACTTTATAATTTTTTTAATAATTTTATTTTAAAAATGATGTAAATTAATAAGTTTCTTATATAAACTTTAATAGAATATAACTTTAAATTTTTAAGGAAAAATAATGATATTAATAATTATTAAAATATTTAATAAATTAAAAAATATTTTATTTTATACATTCTCAATTATTTCATGTTTTTTTGTTTTACAATCAACTTTCATATATTTACTAATATAGTTACTATGTATATAATTTTTAGAATATTATTAATATCAATACAATATAAGGATTTTTATTATTCATAAAATATTTTTCTACGATAATATTTGCAATGAAATGATTTAACTTTTAATTAATCCTAAAAAATAAATAACAATTATAAAAATTAATTGTTCTAAGAATTAGTTTTTTAAATTTTTAATTTTCGAATACCTTACCCGAATTATAGTAAGTAATAAATTTAGTGATATTGTATTATAATATAAAAAAGAAATATTGAATATACTTTATATATTAGAACATACAAATATAACATATAGAAACATTGAAAATAATTCAAATTTTGGCACAGTTTGCTTTATAATTATTTTAACATTAAAATATTAATTATAACAATTTTTAAATATATTTAATAGCAAAATACATATAATTTGTAAATTTTTCAATATATATATTCATAATAATTGTATTTTTAATCTCTATACTATATTTTCATTAATTTTACAAACTTATTAAAAAACAAATCCTAAATTTAGTTAAATTTGTGTTATGATTAATTGATTAGCTTTCTAGTGCTTTATATTTTTAAACTATACTTACGGTTCACGTAATGTCATCATTTCCAATAGAAAACAATGCGAATGATGACTACAGTTTCAAAATGTTTAATTATACTTTCACTATTACATATAGTATTTTCAATTATCAACAAGAATATTATTTATTGAAAATTAAAAAAAGACATTAAAAAAAATTTTAATAATTATTTTGTTAATAAATATTTAATAAGGTTTAGCTTAAGAATCTATAAATGCTCTAACAAATTAATATAAAAAATTATTTTTTTATTTTTTTATTATCGAAACAAATTAATTTTATTATATGGTTAAGTTTCTGAAGCTGTTGGAATATTTCAACTAGGTGATTGTATTTAAAACGCATAATATCTAAACAAATATTTCGAAGTTTAAGATAAGTGAAAATTAATATTTCGTTATACCTTTTCTACGTGCTTAGCCTACATAAATTGGTTAAACTGTGTTTAATGGGAATAATAAACATAATGAGTAATGTTGAAGTGCAGTCTTGCATCGGAAATACATTTCTGTCAATTTCATCGTCAGAGTTAGCTTCTCTAAATTCTCCAACGTGTATATATGCTCTGTTTAATTCCTCTTCTATTTATATTTTATGTTTTATGTTTTTTATACTTATATGTTGTAATATATAATTAAATCTGCTATTTAATCTTGCTCTTGTAAGATTTAGCATCGGCTAAATCTGTGTGTATATAAAAAAGTATTGTCTAAACTCTTATGATGAGGAAAATACTTTTCAAGTATTTAATTCACTCTTGTATTCTTGTTTTCTAGCATGCTATTTTGTTACTTTTTAGAAAATAATTATAGGTTTGAAACCGCAACCGCGAACGAACGTAAATGTTTTGCTTGATTTACTTTTATTTAAGACCTTTTTAAAATAAAACACAATATAAGAAATATTATTACTTAATTATTATTGAACAGATTATCTTTCATTTGCAACATGCTTATTGAGATTCATTATTAGTGATTTATATTTTTTACATGTGTATATTAAATGAATTAAAATATTATAATGAAGTATTGATTTAGATCATAAAGTATGTTATACATTATTATTCAATAAATTATAAACATTTCTTGTTTAATAATTAGTGGCCTTTACTAAATATTACAATTTACATTGGAACATAGAAAAAAAAATTTATCTTTTTATTTAAATCTATTCCCAACAAGCTATACTGCTCACAGTAATTTATATGCTGATAAATATGAAAATACTAGATAATATAAAAAAAATTTTATAATTATTGCTAAATCTGTTAAATATAATAGTTAAACCAATTTTATAATTAGTTATTAACATTTAATAAATCATTAAAAGAAAAATAATTCATAAAAAAATAATTGTTTAACATTCAACTAAGTAGTAAATACTAATATAGTTTAAATATTATATTTTACCGGCTTTATAAAATCCAATGGACTAGAAGAAGAAAGACAAAAGAGAAGGACAGCAACCCAATATAAATTTAAGGAATATTAGATTTATGAAATATAAACTTTTAATTTTTAAATGAAAGTGTAATAAAAAATGTATAAGCGAAGTTTTAAAAGAAGTGTAAATGCGTTAAAAATAATTAGGTTATAAATATGTATAAGCATAAATTGTAATACATTACATCAAATATTCTGTTTAAGAAAAGAATAATAATAGTAAAGGTATAAGTAGAAAAATATATGCGAATACTAGAAATTACATAAAAAGTTCATACATATAAGGTAAGAATTAAATCATAAGGTAAATAATAAAAAAAGTAAAAGTATAGTTTGTAAGTTTATAGTTAAGAAAATAATTTAATTGCGAAATGTAATCATATTTGTGTAAGTTTTTAATTATGTAAGTCATCATAACAATGTATTATATTGTTCAATAAACTAATAATAATAATAATATTATTATTATATTATATTTATTAATATTTTGTTTAAATTTTTTTATAAGACATAAAGAAAAATTGTAAATTATACTAAAATTTAGTATAAAAAGTATAAAGATTAGTATTAATATTATTATAGTTATTAATATTGCAGTTATTACGTTACGAGTGTCGTGTACAAATATTTATTTTCTATAACAGATGATTCATATTTAACAAAGTAATTCTGAGATCCATTACTAATTATAAATATTTAAGGAACAGTTCATGACCTAGAAATTATTTTGGCTTCTCAGTAATTTTTACTATAAAAATTGAAAGTTATTATTATTGAATAAAATTAAAAATTAAGAACGAAAATTTAAATGATGTCAAAATAATGGCATTTTAATATCCTAAATCAAAGTCTCATCAAGAGATTCTAAAATTCAAAAACAATCAAAATGTTTTTCGACGTGTTTTTTAACAAATGATTTCATGTGAAATTTTGATTTATTTAATAATTCAGTGCCTTTATCTCTGAAATATACGATCGATACTATAAATCAAATTCTAATTTAAACTTTTTATTATATGATATTATTGATACATAATAATGAATAATTTATCATTTCTCATTTTGTATCTAATAGATACAATTTCTAATAGTTATTTAAAAAATTCTTATACATAAAAAACTCGATGAAATTTATTTCAATATGATGTACTGTTTCTAGTCTATATTAATCAATCTATGTTAGTATTATTTATAATTTATATTAATTAATAAATCCAACTTAATCTATTAAATTTTTATATAACAAAAATGAATTAATGACGAAAATATCTTCTTTATAACACGTTATACATAAAATATCAAAGAATTTTAAACACAATGATAAAAGATACATTAATGAAGAAATTATAAGCCACTTTGGATGATCGACAAATTAAGTAACACAAAAAGTGATTAATATACGAATGAGTCAACATTGCATTTATATAATTTATTTCATTTTAACACTTTGATGTCACTTGATATTATCCTCATTAACAAAAATTCAAGAATTGTATAGTTTTGATGGTTTCATTTTTAATAATAACTTATCAAGAAGATTGTATAGAACGATTAAGTTTAAATATTAAAAGGATCACTCATTTAGTACTATTTCTACACTAATTTATTTTTACTTTATTTTTACTTTTGTAGATAATTGACGAGTCATGATATTTTATTAAAATTAAATAATAATTATAATTTTAACGAGTCGTAATAAAAATTTAAAACATTTAGATTATAATGGTAATATATCATAACATGATAATAATTGTATTTATAAAATATTATTGATCTAAACATTATTTTATAAACTATTTTTTATTTTTTGATTTATTTATTGAATCTTAATAATTATTTAAAAAATTTTATTTTATACGATATAATATTCATCGTAATTAATCTTTCAATAAAATTATTTTTAGATAATTATGAACTGTAACCATTTTTTTTCAACTTTTTTGAGATTATTTAGTTTCATTCAATACTTTTAGTGTAATATAACCATATTATTATAGCAATCGCAATTACAGAGTAATATTTTAAATGTAAAAATAATTTTAAAAGTAAAAAATTAAAAATTTTTAAATATTTTTTGTACGATTTCGAGATGTAATGAATTCTTTAAAACATGTCAATCTAGTTATTACGTTTTTTATATTAAAAAATGGAACATTATACATAGAAAATGTTCTAATAATGACTAATTTTTCGGTCGAGTTATTATTGCCAGTAATTTTCTCTATAAATGATATTAAAATCAATTTTCCAATAATTTACTTTAAAACGTTATCATTATTTTAAAATTTTTTAATAACAATAATAATATGCTTGTAAAATTTTTCAAACTGTTTACTTTTTAAAATAAAAAATATATATATATATTCTACAAAACATCATAAATTATTATTTACGCTTTTAAAAACTATGGTTTATAACAAGTTATATACGTTCTTAGAAATTATCAACCGAATGATCGATTTTTCTAATGTTACATACTTTAGACCGTATTAATTGAATAAATATTGTAATACACTTTCCATTTATATCGACATTTTGGCGTAATATTTTTTAAACTGTATATTTTATATCTGTAATGTATTTCAAAACCATACAATCAATCGACTATAACGTGCTAACATTTTTTATAAACTGTTTAATTTTTTTATAGTCATGACATAGATATATGTATGTACAAAAATTTTAAATAAATTTTTTTTTAATACTTTATCGCGATATTAATTATTAAAAACATTTTTTATAGTATCATTCTAATAATGAAGTATTATCTCCAATATAGATTATCCTAATCGAATTTTAGAGTAATGACCGTTTATTTAAATTGATGTGTAATTAGTTAAAAATAGACAAGTTCCACATCATTCGTTATAGTTTATAATAAGTATACTTTTATATTAGATTTTAATATCCTCTTACTATAATAAATGTATTATTTTAAAATGTATTTATATGAGCAAAAATAAAACTGGAATAAAATTAATATCTTGTCCACAAAATGCTAGCAATACTAGCAAAATATTACCTTTTTAAAAAAATTAATTGGTTTTTTTTACCCATTAACAATTCCAGATTTGTTTCTAGACTATATAATTGTTTTATGATTTTCCTTATCAATAAAATATTCTGAATATTGTAGGAATTTCAAATTTCAAAAATGAAGTATGTAATAAGCTCTCATTAACTGTCCTCTTATTTAACCGACTAGTTCACCATATATTACTGTAATAAACATAACATACAATCAATTTGATTTACGCGCTTAAGAGCCCTCAGTTTGCCTAAATGTACACCCTCAATAGGGCGCGCGCACATCGCACTATCGGCAGGCATAACCTCAAAGTCCCACCATCAGCTGGCGCTTTATTGTACTTTAAAAGTACCCTTACATCGGCTTACACTATACTAGTTGCATCGCAGGTAGTGTTTGTGCATATGCAATTTATCTCTGGGTTGTGCATGTACACCATTTGTATTGGTCACTCACCTTTCTGATTTTCTACATTCATTGTAGGCGTTTGGTCGCGTATCTATATTATATACATATATACATATGCACATATATATATATATATATATGTATATGTTGTGTGTATTCTACATTGCATATATATTTTGATCTGGAGTCTCATGAGTTGCAATCGTGACATACGTAACATGCTATACGCAACGAATATATCTGTAAGTTAGAGCAAAAAAGACAGAGTTAGAAAGCTTTTCTCCCTTTGAGAAGTGAGGCCTCGGGAAAAACGCGAGTAAGATCCGTACGCTACCGCCACGCTAGCGTTACGCACGCACGGTGCGGTTTTTCTGGCCTCTTGCAGTGCCCTGCTCCGCGTCCCGTGAGTTGTCAATTCTACATCATTCATTTTCTTTCCGTGCGAAATACAGCGGTGCATCATTGTGTCAATCTTCCGATATAAAAAAATAGTGCATAATATTTGGATATACACATGAGTGCAAAACAGAAAAATACGGGCAATAATCAAAGACTGATGCGTGTTAATAGTGAAGAAAGACGAATGCTTTAAGAATTCTCGTCTTCGTATTCTTATTCTTCTTCTCGTTTTTCTCTAGTGTGTAGGAAAAAAAGACCGGAGCGAAATGACGCATCGATAAAGTGCATCTTGACTTGAAGAATAATTTTTGCGAGGTAAAGAAACATAAATGACGGACGAGCAACGCTTGACCTAATTTTTGTGAGCACGCGCGCGATGAAGATGGATTTTCAGACAGCGCCTCCCGGTGCAGTTTCGGTTATCGAAACAGATGACCTAGGTGTAAACCAAACGAACTGCCAACGATAACTACGTCTGTAGTCGTAAGGATTTTCTTTACTCTCTTTTCACCTTTTCCTAGAGAAAAGGGGTGGAGAGAGTTCTGAAGTATCGAAAGGATGGTGATATCGAGGTCCCGGAAAATTAGGTTAAGTTGACTGAAGAAGATTGCTGGAAAGAGGAAACGGTTAAAGGAAGAAGAAACGGACAAGGAAGCGCACACAGTCCAAAGTTGAAGGATTTCTAGACGTTACATACAAAAGAGATATCAAGACTATGTATATGAATATTTCATACGTGAGTGTCTATTTCAATAAATAAAATAATTGCTAGTTTGTATATTCTTCATTTTTTCCTTTTTTCGTCATTTATTTTGATGCAATGTTGATATAATTGAAAAGTTTTCCTGCGTGTAGTCTTTCACGTCAATATTTACAGTTACGTGGTTAATGTAGTATTTTGTAAAATAAGTTATTAATTATTTATATTCAAAGATTAAAGTATAATTTTTCTATATTATTTTTATTAAAAAATAGTTTTTTAATAAAATAATTTTTGTTAAAACTGAATTATTTATTTAAAAATTTCATATTAAAAAAAATTGTAATTTAAAATGATAACTAAAAATACCATCAAAATATTTTATCACAAATCACTCAAGTCCAAGCTATTTATTAGTATTTAAAAAAAATCTTATCTAGATATTGCCTAAAAGTTGAATGGCTTCTATAGAATATAATTTCATGTATAAGCTGTTGCTTTTTTCATTCTTTTTTTGTCCACTTCAATTGTCTCTCGTGGTCTTTGAGAACAATTGTCTCTCAAATACTTGAGACAAGAAAGTTAGTGGCTCACACTTGTTGATTGTATGTATCTTCAATACATACAAATGAATATATTTATTCTGACAGTTGTCGATTTCGTAATTTGTTTCCGAAATTATACTTGCGTACATTTGTGTATGTCTACTACTTACAATACGATACGGCATAAAAGTTTAATTCGAAGCGTTCCGGAATTTCTCGAATATTTATTCAGTCATCGATTTTTCAACTTTTGAATTAGGAATAATTAAATTGATGTTGCAGAATTAAAAATATTAATATTTTTAATAGAACTAATTATACAAAAATTCAATTTCTAAATATATCTGATTTATAATTAATTTAATTGTGAAAATTGAATCATTAAAGTAGAAATAAAAATTATACTTTTCCGTACGTTTAACTTTAGTACAGTATTAAATGAAATATTAAAAATAATTTTATCTTAGTAACAAAAATTAATTCATATAATAATAATTTTGCTCTGAATGAAAACTCTTTCATTTTTAATTATATTTGACAATGTACAATATATTGAATATATATATTATTAAAAAAAGAAAATATATATATTTAATGTGTGCTTGTGCGTATGCTAGCGCGTGTGCGCGCGTAAATATGTAAGATTGTTTTTAAAAAATGATATTGGTATTATAAATTTAATTTAATACCAATAATAAAGTTTATTATTGATCTTTGTATATATTTTAAAACATATAAAGATTATAAAATTATTTAAAATAATATGTTAAATTATTTATTTTTACAGATGTTCTATTCAAAAATATAGTAAATTAAAAATGCCGCGAATCACCAGGAAGTGGGAACTATTTCCTGGTAGAAATCGTTTCTGCTGTGATGGACGAGTGATGATGGCACCTGAGACTGGTGTATTTTATGTTACAGTTTGCTTAATTGCTGGGACAAGTGGACTTTTTTTTGCCTTTGAGTAAATAACTTTTTATATTTATTGATACTTTAAAATGATTTAAGTTTCTAATATTTCAATGCTTAAATTTGGAATTATCATAGCAATATATATGAAATTAAGTTTTAAGATACCAAGAATAGAATAGATTTTAATGAATGTAGGATTCTTAACTATTTAATTATATCCATTTCATATTCAGTTTAATGTACATAATTTTATACTGTCTTGAAAAAGTTAGGAAAACTTAGAAATTATTACCTTTTTCAGTTATGTAATTAATTATTTAATTTGTAAAAAATGTATTTTTTATTCAGTTTAAATTAATTAAATTTTTATTTAAAACACTGATTAGAATTTTTAATAATATATAATTCATTTTTAAACTGTTATATATTTACTACTTATTTAATATTATACTTTACAAACATTATAAATATTAAAATTAATAATAGATCATAAATTTCATCATAAATAAGTAAAATTTAATTTATAATCAATTTGAAGTTTTTAATAAAAGAATTTGTGTGATATGGAAACCTGAAAAAACAAAGTCGTAATTGAAACAATATTTATATATAAAATTATATTTATTTTAACCGAATCTAAGTTTGAATTTTGATTTAAAATTTTGTATAATATTTTTCAGCTGTCCATTTTTAGCAGAGAATATAACGCCTGCAATACCAGTTATAGGTGGCTTGTTGTTTATTTTTGTAATGTCCGCTCTCTTTCGGACTAGTTTTAGTGATCCTGGTGTAATACCTCGTGCGACGCCTGATGAAGCAGCATACATTGAAAAACAAATAGGTATATATTTTCATTCACAAAAATTTAATATTTTCAATGCTTAATTTTTTAAATGCTATTTTAGAAGTGCCAAATAATGGTAATTCACCAACATACAGGCCACCACCTAGAACAAAAGAGGTTTTAGTTAGGGGGCAACCTGTAAAATTAAAATACTGTTTCACATGTAAAATATTTAGGCCTCCCAGAGCGTCACATTGTAGTTTATGTGATAATTGTGTAGGTGAGTAATCAATTTCATAAATATATTCTTTAATTGTAATTACTTAGGAATTAATTCATGTTTTAAATATTGTAAAGTTATAAATTTATTTAAATAAATTAATCTCGAGAAAGATTTAAGTATGAAAAGTTGTTGATAAATATATTGCCTAGATCATTATATTTTATCACAAATTAGAAATACTAAAATGAATTTTAATAAAATTTTGCTTGAAATTTATTATTATTAAATGAAACGTATGTACATTGTTGATAATAATTATTCAATATAACATAGCATTTATAAAATTTACTTGTCTAGTTTAATAAAATACTTCTACATTTATAAAATACTCAAATATGTGAATTTTAAGTTGGTATTGATTTAGCATTCCTAATATTTAGTTATCAAAAAATAAATTCAAATATTGTAAAAATATTGTTTTGAAGTAATAATTAATATACTAAATTTGATAATATCAACTAATTTTAAGAGTATAATGCATTCTTAAAACTTTCAGAAAGATTCGATCATCATTGTCCATGGGTAGGAAATTGTGTAGGACGTAGGAATTATCGCTACTTCTATGCATTTATAGTATCTTTAGCATTTTTATGCGTTTTTATATTTGCGTGTGCAGTCACGCATCTCATAATGTGTAAGTACCATTATAAAATCATGGAAACGGTGTCAACTAGTAAATTGTTGACTTAAAAAAAATAAAAAGGAAAAATTTATTATATTAGAATATGATGTAATTGAAAATGTAATATAATACGCCGTACAAAACTTTTAAAAATTCTATAAATTGTGAAAATTAATTAATTAAAACAATTTCTAAATTACAAATTTTTATTTTTTATATAATTCGATTAATTTTATATTTTTATTTTTTTATGTTCAGTGTTGATTCTTACAGATAATTGATTTTCTTTTTTTAAATTTAAAGTCATTAATTACTTGAAAAGGAATTTTTTACGATGTCCTTTTATTCACTTAAGAATTTATTATTCCGATTCTGTTTCAATGCAATTATTGGTATTTTACCTACGATACAAATTGATTTCTTTTATATTCACAGTAACAAGAGATAATAAGCCTTTTCTTGAAGCTGTAAGATTATCTCCAGGTAGTGTAGTAGTTGGTGTTGTATGTTTCTTTTCTGTTTGGAGTATATTAGGATTGGCTGGATTTCATACATACCTCGCAACGAGTAATCAAACCACTAATGAAGATGTAAGTTATGCATTATCTTATAACTTAAGAATTTTTTAGTGTAATATTTATTACAAGAAAGTATATTATCAGTAATATCAATGTATACAATTTCTTAACTTTCTAGCTTTTATAAAAATATACAAAGTTTTGCTATCTATTATCGAATATTATTAAAAATAATTATGAATAAAGCTAATTATTTTTTCATATGTATAATAACAATATATGTAGCTTCAATTACAACAATTTGATATTAGTATTAATATTTAATTAAATTGATTAATATTAATGATCATTTTCTTAATGATTGATACTTTTAATTTTATTAAAATTTGTAAAATTGAATCATATAAAATACACAATTTATGTTAATAATTAATGAAATTGTTTTTCTTTTTCTTTTATATTTTAGATTAAAGGTTCCTTTACAAGTAAGAGAGGACAAGAAAGCTTTAACCCATACAGTCAAGGAAACATTTGCGGAAATTGTTTCTATGTACTTTGTGGTCCAGCACCTCCTAGCCTTATTGGTATTTTTTTTATTTTTATAAGTAAAAGTAAATATCATCTATGTTTGATTTTATATAATTATATCTTTTTTTGTAGATCGAAGAGGCGTCGTTACGCCTGAGTATCGAGCTGAACAAGAGAGAGTTAGTGAAGATTCTGTAATAGCAAATAAGACTTATGGTACTGTTAAAATTGTACAGCCTCAGGTAATTTCTTTTTGCAAACTAATGATTTCATAATATATATGTGTATTTAATTTATATTTATACTAGTTACCATGTATGATTTATAAAAAAAGCTGAAAATAAATCAATTATAAAAAAGATAAATAGAGATTTTAAGTTGTAAATTGAAAAATGCACTAAAGAAAACTTTGTCATTATAAAATTTATTTTATTTCTCATAATTTTAGCCCTTAAAAAATAAAATTTCTCAAATTATAATATAGTCATACAGAAATGTAATATTATAATATGATAAAATTAGTCAGTCGGTTACATTATAATTCTAGCTGCAGGACATTTTTTACTTATATTTGTTTATCTTTATATTATTATTTAATTTACAAAATAAATTAAATTCATTTTAATTTACTTTGAAATTAAATAACAAAATTGTAAAAATTGATTATAATTAAAATAAATGAATCATAACTTAAATACATTGTCCCAGATTTTTGTAAATAATATTTTTAATATATATTGTACATTTCGGTAATCTGCAAAGTTTGTTAAATGATTGCTGTAATTACAAAGATACTGACAAAAAAAAATTTTTTTTTAAGTTGAATGGCGGAGCAGTACCAATTAGTAGCAGTGATAATATTACGGGATCCACTAATAATCTCGTCCCGAATCATCAACAACAGCAGCAACCGCACTCGCCTCATGTCGAGTCTATGAACGGTGAGTCCATCGCGTCTGTTTCGAGCTCCGGTGCTCATCAGCTGTCGCGTTACCTCGATGATCTACCCTCGTATACATGCCAGTATTCGTCAGACGCGTACTCACCAAATGTGAAGTACAACGGTAGCCCTCGGCTTTGTATTGATACCCCCTGGGACCAACAGGATAGATCCCCTCGTACTCCCGACTGCCAAAAGCACTCGTACCGTTGCGAAGAAAATCTACAGAGATATCCTCTGCGCTGTAGGGATGAGTATCATCGTTGCTCAGAAAGCAATCTTATGGCTGAAAAATACGCACAAGACCAACAAAATTACTGGTCGGATGTACGTAAATATCTGCAGGGTTATGCTGAGGAACCTCTTAAAAAAATAACGAATGACTTTGACCAGCATCAACTGAACGATTACGCAACATATACGACGACGATGACACCGACAATGACATCTTGTGTAACTACAGACTTAAAAAAATTCCCTCAGTGTTATTCGGAAGATCCGTTGCGAGTGAGCGTAAGAGGTTGCAGCTCGCAGCAGAGTTTTCAATACGCAACTGGTATACGCTGTTCTGATCAACAGAGCAGCATTCGTGATGGTAGTTTTAAATATCTTGCCGCAAAACCTAGTAGCAGTACTGGTTTTGTGACAAACCGAATTTTGAGCCCTAACGGTTTACCAATATTAGGACACACTGCAATAGGTTTGGTGGTTAATAAGTTCGGTTCAAGTACAGTCGATAAGCATCATCTGAATCAATTAACGCATTATCCATACGCTGACCAGAATGCATTTTACCCTTACGAAACTGGCCCGGACGACGTCAGAAGAAACGAGACAGACTACCATGATGGACGGTTTATGGTGAACACTTCAGTGAGCGATAGTGATGATATTTAAAGATTGTCTAAAATCAATATCTTTTTACTTTATGTATTTTGCAATACTATACAGGGCAGTGTTCGTGGTTGTTTAGTATAGCATTTTATACTAGTAATTATATTTTTTAAGTAAAAATTACTTGGTTGTGTCTTCGCATGTTTTAGTATTATATAATATAATTCAACGATTAACACTAAAAGTTTTAATAATTTATATTAATCGTAAATCGATGTCTTAGATTTATTTATTTATTTTATTTTGTACAGTATAAAGTTATACTGCGAGTAACAACTGCAATTTTTTTTAAATTGTAAATATAACGAAGAAAAGATTTAGATTTGAGGTTTATATATATATACATATATTAGGTTTGACATCTTAAAAGGGTGAATACTAATAACGTCATATTATTCTCATTCTAAGAAAATATAATTGTATACAATTATGGCTAATAGGTATGCATTAAAAAATTGTTTATCCTAAATCGATTTTAAAGTACAAGAATACATAATGAACCGTAAAAAATAATTAAATAAAAATTGTGATTTTGAAATTAGCAATAGACTCGTCGAAAAATTAAAAAAGATTTTAAAATATATTTTTCACGTATAAAATAACATATATTTGTACATTAAAAATATTAAATTAATATTTAATTAATTGTAAAGACAGTATTAAAATTGAACCAGTACAGATTCTTGTTTTCTTTGTTTGATTCAATTATCATTTTTTTTTTCAATAGATACTATTGCTTTCGCGAATATCATACTGCATAGTAAAAAGGGTAGTCTCGGTTTATACGTTGTAACTGGTTTCTTTCTTACTGACCTATAAAAAAGCAAGCTCTAATAATTTACTTTTGTGATACAATATTAGCAATAAATAAAATAAAAATCTTTGAAACTCCTTGATATAATTAGAAAATTCTTAAGAAGTAGTATTCCTCAGTGGTAAAACCTTGCAGGACAGTCAAGTACAAACACTAGCCAAAGAAGCTTGGATAGTCTCAATATTTATCAAATCCCCGCTTGTATTGATTCAGGATATGTTATCATCAGCTGATATAATAGGATAGCGATATTGAGCCCTTCATGTATAAATCTTAGATACAGGGTACAATAGTATATATACACCCATCGGTATCCCACTGGTAGGACAAACTTTGATGATTCTTTGGTTATATGCTATGGATGTGATCTGCAATAACGCAGTAATTCGAATTTCTTGGTATTGTTATGTCGACTACCCTGAAAAGGTCGAATGTTTTTGTTGTTTATAATCACCTTGAGCATAGTAAGCATTTATTTTTAATTATTTTCTTATTAACAACGGTAGCAAGAATAACATCTATGGAATGAAATAGTTAAAACCAAATTGAAAAAAACAAGTATTTTATTTTCTATTTAATGAAGTGGACTGATACTCAGATAAACGGATGGAAGGCAAAGCATATGAAAGTTTATCCAGAATATTGGCGAATGGGAAATATAAATATGGCTATTGGTTTTGGTCATGAATAGCTATTTCAGATACATGATAATCAAATAACCATAATTTTCCAACTCTAGACCGAAGCATGTAATTTTGATTATGTAAAAAATGAGCCTTAAAATAATTATAGTACTTCTAATTGGAAATAAATTAATAGTTAATAGAAAAAAGTATTATCATTCCAATATTTGAAAATATGACAGCATATACAAGATAATATTTTCGTTCAAAGACATAAAAAAGAATTATTGTCGCGTATATTTTATATATTCTTTTATTTACAATAGGTATTCTGTCTCTTGATTCGCTTGAGTGAATTCATTTGTAGTTGATACAATGACAGCCCTACATTTTCCTCAATTTTCCGTTCATATGCAAACCATTAAGCGGTACAAAAATCTCTATTTCGTTTCTTTTATTTCATAAATGCATTGAGTATAATTTGTTAAATATAATATTTTTTAATCTTTAGTCTGAAATTCGTTGCAGGTCACATTCTTTAATTCAAATAATGCTTTGGTATTTATCTTTATGTAAACATATATGACAGTAAACATTTAATAACAGGTTATTTCATAGGCAACTTAAAATGACTTAATATTATGAATTTGTTGTTGATAATTGATCAAATTATTAAATCGAATAATTTTCTAGTTTTATTTTGGAATAATATAAAGTAATGATGCAAAACTTTTCTGATATTAGATTGTGGAAATTACACACAAATAATTAGAGAATAACAGACGCTTAAGATAAAAAATAGCATTATTTTTTAAATAAACTCCATCATGATAATATTTGTTAGTCTTTATAGCCAGAAGTAGACTGTTTTTCGCTCACGAAAGTACTTTTCCTGTTTGCTCTTTGCTGTTGTTGTCAGAGCCGAATATCTTATTCTTAGCAGAATAATAATACTATTATTCGAATCCTCTGCTTGTTGAATCTTAATGACTAATCGTTTTCCGTTGAGTCATAATCATAAAAATTTTATTAATCGAAATCTACAACTTGGTTCGATCGCACATACAACCGTAATGCGTTTTCAGCTCGAATAAATATTATCTATGTATTCTAATAGTTACCTATTAGTGACTAATTCATTCGATCACATATAATTCTTGACTTTCTAAACTGTATGTTGAATTTTCTTTTCTAAAACTCATTTTACCAAGAAAATGACTTATTGAATATTAATTCAACGTTTATCTATTGCATTTTTATTTTTAAACATTAAAAAGTTTAATCTAATCAACGAATTCTTGGAATTTTGCATTTAATAATTTGTTGTTACTTGAACTTTTTTTATCAATTAAAAAATGGTTCCGATATATATTTAATACAAAAATTTTATTTAAAAGTAGTTTCTGCAATATTCTAGAACAAAAAGTCATACATACAAGGGAAAGTAAGATCTCTGCGTAATATTAGAGACTGAACATTAAGGCTCAATCAAAAACATGCACAATTTGTTTCCTACTAATAAAAGTCGAGTGTAAATTTAAGAAATAATTAATCAAATGAAGTAAAACATCTTTAGTAGAAGACTATGTATGTAAAGAATACGTATAATGATGAATATATGATAATTATTTATATTTTTAATTTTTTTAGTACAATTTTTTATTTGTAATAAAATTGATTAAGAAGAATAGAACATTATATTAGATTCAATCCATACTAGTAATGATCTTGAGATAGGCAACAGAAAAAGAAAAATCTAATACCTGATTCATTTTATTTTTTTTAAATTTTATTATATTAAATTTTATATAATTATCCTCTTTAACGATTCAATTGCTAATTTCAATCATAGTAATAATAATAAGTTAATGAATATAATACGAAAAAAGTATGATTTAAAATAGTTTTTATTATTTTTATTAACGATATCTGTTTTCATAAAAATAAAAAATATGTATTATTTATTACATTTCCTTTTTAAATTAAAAAAAATCAAGTAACGATATTACATAAATTTTGCCATAATAAGCATTTTACGTAATAGATATCACAATTTTGCAGGATTATTTATGATTAAAAAAATATTACATACATTATTTATATTCGTATGAATTTTTTCCTGGATACTTCTAAATATTTAATTTGATTGATCAATTAGTTCATAACAATACAATGAACAATGAATGTTTCATATTCTTAGTAAACTATAGTTATCTGGTGTAAATATTCTAAACACCCAGAGTATGTCATATTATATATCATGTTATTAGCTGCGTGAATACTTTATAAATCTGTTTATACAAAAGAGATTGATAAAGTATACAAATGAGATATATGGTATTATGATTATTATTATGATATATTATGATTGTAATTATTAGTACGATGCAGTATTAGAAAAGTCATACATACTTTTCTAATTGCATAAAGTACAAGTATCTTCATTGTTGACACTGACTGTTGTGGAAAAATAATTATTTTAATGCTTACAATAATTTAAATTAAATCTATTCTTGAAATATTCATCTATGAAAATGAATATTTTTCCTTATACTATTTTTAAGAACTTCTAACGTATTATTGAATTTTATACTTTTATAAGCAAATACATTTTTCGATACAAATTTACAAATTTGTAACAAGCTTAGCATTGGTTCGAATGTTTATGAAAAAAATTGAATACAATGTCTGTTAAAAATAAAACAAATAAGGTTACTGTAATAAGTACAATAAATATCAAAAGCAGATTTTTAATAGAAATTTGTTTTACAATAAATAAGATTGGATACATTTTTTATCCAATTATAGATAAAATTCTTTGTGTTTACTTTCATAGTTTCATAGTTGGATATTTTAAGAATAAAACTAAGAATATATATTTTTTAATTTTATATTTCTTGTAGATGCAAATGACTAATTTAACACAACTGAATTTTACTTCGTTCTACTATTCATGCTTATTGATTTAAAATCTTCAAAACTAATAAATCATTAATATTATAAAAATATACGTAGTTAAGTTATAGTAAAACACAGATAAAAATTTTAAAAAAATCATTATGACTCAATAAATCTTATTTCTCTGTTGCTTGTAATTACATCCGATAAACGAGGTCTCAGTGCATTCAATCTGGTAAGTTTATTTTTCACATATGGACGCATCCCCATATATTGCTCAGTTTTATTTCTTACTTTTTCTTTTAAAACATATAAATAGATGAAGTTGACAAAATTAACATACTGCAAAACTGGATATTTCATCTATTTTTCAATTTTCCTCCTGGTTTTTATGAAATGACTAATTTTGTCTGATTAATCGTCAACTACTCTTTTTTCAAAAGAATAAATAAGTGGCTTATGGTTTGTGACTAATTTGACTAATTACATTTTAATTAAATTTTTGCATTTTTTATAAGTATAGTGTGTTAACTATTTGTCTATACTTGCACTGTAATCTTCATAGAATTACTAATTAATATCATCTGATTGTAATACATTTTTTTAAATAACAATAACAAAGATTTATTATTCTGTATTAGCACTACTTTTTCTTATACATATTAGTACACATTACAAAAATTTTAATTATTATTTGGATTATGGAGCAAGAATATATTATATTTAACAATTTAAAATAACTATTCAATAATTAGATAATAGAACCGTTACGCTGATATTAGAATAATTCCATTTTAACACTTATAAGACTGAATTGCTATTTAATTTTTATTTTATAACTTTTTCTAAAAAATATAAAATTTGAAAATAAATAGTTTTATTTTCAAATTCTTATAAGAATATTAATTGTGCAGTAATGTCATTAAATAGCATAATTTATTTATATGAAATTATTTAACTTTTAAATAAATCAGTTTACTAGTATGTAGTTTATACAATACATCGTAAATTTATATCTAGAATATTTATTTGTGTAATAATCTAGAGTTGATATTTTACATTTTACAAAAATATTATGAAATTTTTTTTGAATTGTACTATTCACTAATAAAATATAATCAAACTTTCTTTTAAATTTATTTAAAATTATAATCTGACATAGTTTTTATGCAAAGAAAGTTATTTTTATGATTTATTAGTGAGGATATTTTATGTTATTAATACACTTATTCCTGTAAATAGATATGAAACTTTTTTGTTTTTTATTTTGTATTTTTTTGTTACCATTTAATTGTAAATCATATCCTTCTTATGTATTAAAATACACGGTTATTTTGTGTAAAATTTTCTATATACAATTTTTTTATAGAAAAACTAAATACTTAATTAATTACTTAAAATTATATGTATAAAATACTTGTGATTTTAATTGATAATGTAATTAATAATATTAGTGTCGATTTTTCTGCAGAATAAATAAAAATAGTGCTTACATAAAAATTTTGCACAAAAGTATATAAAAAATTAATACATTTTCTTTTTCAGTTGAAAATTTATATAAGAGCTTATAACTTTTGCAATAGATTTCTAAATTAATATGTTTTTTTATAAATTATTTTTCAGAAAAAATACGTACAAATAATCAATGCTTAAGAAAATAACATTGGTGTGTAAAAAACTAATTGTTATATTAAATATTGTAAATGTTAAAACAAAAGAGAAAGTATAATGATAAAAATTTCAACTATCAATGAAAATGTAAGAACAATAAATGGTTGACAAAATACTAATAATAATTATTTTATTACAAATTTAAAAAAAAATTGTACTCTTAAATTTTCAAAATCTTTGTCATTAAAACCTAAAATCTTTTTTTTTATAGTATATTATTTGTAATGTTTATAATTAAAATTAAATTAAAATAGTGTTAGTAAAATTTACAAAAGATACTATAAAAATATTTTTACATAGTTATTAAAATACATTAAAAATTGTGTTTAAATGTACAAAAACTATTCTTCGATATTATTGATGCATAATATTGATTCCTAGATTTCTAACCTCAACATTTTTTTTATTAATCACTGTAATTTTAGAGGTCTTTAATAATATAAATAATAATAATTATTAATTATAACAAATATAAAAATATAAAATATCTTTTTTAAAATTAAAATTTTATATATTAAAAAGTTAAGTAATGTATGAGAAAATTCAAAATTTTGAATCTACGTGCGAAAAAATAAACATGCAAATAAATATTTTTTCAAACTACCTTATATAATATTGAATTGGTAAAAATATTAAAGCCATTTTATGTTCTATTATACCCAGAAAAATTAATAAGATTGGAACGTTTTTCTGGGTGCATCTTATTTTAAGGGCAGTAACTTTATTCATACGAATATTAACACGCTAAAATAGAATTTTCAAATTTTTTACAGGTAGCGTGACAAATAGTGTGAGTCACCTAGTGGCAAATGAGGTACCGTTAGCTTCGATGAATCTCGCACCAATTGACATCGATGAAATCGCGCCATTGCCATCGTCTGGTGCGCGGCAGACGGCATGCACTTCTATTCTTTCGACGGTCGGGCTTGACTCCCCAGCACTTCCTCCTGTGGCAACTGTAATGACTCCACTTTCGGCCTCGCGACTAAGGCTTCTTCAAGATACAACGATGATCGAGTCAGCGCTTGATCTTGACTCCCTTGAAGAAGCTAGTATTGGCCGAGGCAGTCAAGCTGGATTAATCAAATTGGGCGCCATTTAAGGATGCAACTGTGATTTAAACTGGAGGATACTTTAGAATATTTTTCCTTATTCTTTTTTTACGATATTGCGTGATATTTCTATTGCGTGTCTTGATTAGAAAATTTTCTTGAACACGAAAAAGATGCCTTAATGGAGTTTTTGTTAGGAACATAGATTCGAACTTGTTTATAATTTAATTGTCTTTTTCTTTCTCTAAATTGAAGCGATTATGTAATGGTGTACTTGCTGTTAAATTTGATTTTTATTTTTTATCTTTACTTACTTATTTCACTTAAAAGGGAAATTTTAATGAATTATTCTTATCTGAGAAGTAAGTATTACTTCATTTAACAGTGTTCATCTTTTTACTCTATAAACATCATATATCTTGTGACAACATGTTTATTAACATGAATAGATTATTAATAATTTTTATTTTCAAAAAACACTTTTTATTTAAAATCTTAGAGCTGTGGAAATGTGAAGTATAGATAGATGGTTTAGTTTTACTGACAAACAATACGTAGATGTTGATTCTTCTATTATTAGTGTTATGGGCTATCAAATAAAAACTTGCGTATTTTAATATTTATAGGATCTTTATAAATTCAGATATTATTTTATGAATGTTGTGATTCTTGAAATTAAAAAGAATTTTTTTATTTCGATAACACTAATACTGAACATTAATTAAAGATGAAATATAATGTTCTTATTTGATAATATTTATTTTTTAAATATAATTTTACAATAACTATAAAATTTATTCCTCTTGCATTGACATAGAAGTTTAAATGTTATTAAACAATTTTTTTTTATATACGTATTCATTATGCTGTACAAAACAAATTTTATTTTAAAAACAGCCAAAAAATAAGAAATATTAAACAGAGACGATAAAACATATATTGTTTGAAATATTTTTATGAGCTCTCATAAAAAAGCGCAAGTTTTTGTGTATAAATAAGATAGAAAAGTGTAACTTATCTGGATTACATAAAATTCGATAAAGTACCGAAGACAATCAAACACGTACATTTAAAATTATTCCTAGTCATTTCAACATAATAATATAGTTATTTTTTTTAAAAAATTTGGATACATCATTTGTAAACCGAACTAAAAATTACTTACATTAAAATTAGGGAATTTTTAAAAAAAATATACGTGTAGTTATAAAATATATACATGAAAATGAGTGTTCACTAAGAATGAGGATTTCGGTTGATTATAATATTTATCAAGATGATACAAATTGTCGATATTACGTAATTAATTGAAAATATTAATTATAAAAATTTGTATATTCTATTGAGGTGTTACTTTCTTTTATTCGTAAATATTTTTTTATTTTAAATACATCTTTTGAAGTATTTTAATATATATGTGATATTCGCATCTTCAAAACCTACTTAGATTAAAAAACGTTTAATTGTATAGTCACTATTATCATTTATAGTAAAGACATAGTAATATTATTAATGGAAAATCATGATAAATCTATATTTATTTATGTCGTATTGTTCCGGAGGCTATTTGTTTTTTTATTATGCCATTATATGCTCTTATTTGTTTCAAATAAGAAAATTATCCAGTATGAGATTCATCAAGCTATTCTTACTTGAATCAGGCATTTATCTTCTGAATGTACCCAATAAAAAATGCTTTCGGTATGTTCGTGCATATTTGTTCACACAGTCAGTAAAATATTTTTCTGTGCAATCAAGCGTTTAATGCACATACTTTTAAGAAATATTAAAATTCGAATATTTAAAATAAATTGTGTTAATTAAATAAGATTGCAAGAATGTTGACAACAATGATTTTGCAAATCTCATGCTCTTATTTTATTAAACTAATACTTTTATTTTCAAGATGGAAAGATCATATATTCTGAAGAGTTAAAATTTATAATGTAATTATATTTTGGTTCATGTTTCAGTTATAATATCTGATCTTCGACAATTAATACAACAATTAATAAAGTATTAGTTTGAATTAAATTTATCAATATTACATCAGTTCTCAATATTATATCAGTTCACTTAAATACGATAGACTTCATTTATTTAAAGATTTTCTTCAATTATTGGTTTTCTCACTATACTTAATATAATTATTAAAATTATATTTGTAATTGAAGAAAAATAATTTCACATATATAAGACTTACTGAAAACATTGACAAATACCATACACTTTATTATACTAACTGCTATTTTAGTATCACGAGTTCCTCAAAGTTAAGTTTAACATTTCACTACTTGATATAAAAAATATATATAAATTATAATTTTAACATAATCCATGACCATTATAAAGATTAATTTTTCTATATTTATTTTTTTTTTGTTTTGAAGTTTTTTAAAAATATTTTATTAATATTTAAAATAATTATTTAAACCATTTATAATTTTCAAATTTTCGTATGTTAATGTTTAAAATTTATAGATTACCAATACGAATATAATTCTGTAACATTAAAATAAAAAATATATACATTAAAGTCGGATTTAGAAAATAGATCGTTATAAAAATAAAATTATACAATTAAGTAGATCTTTTATATTCAATACAATGACTAAATAGAAATAAAAGGCTTTATATTATGATAAGACGTATCTCTAAATAATATTCACCATTTCTTTACATATCGCTTCAAAAATTGTGGCTACTTAGAGTTGATACCAAATTATTTTAAAATTGGGACTGACTCCATCTCTTGTGCAATGTACCTTTCGATATTAAGGTAATCAGTCAACAGATTCATTGCTTTAATATTTTCATCTTTATATTACTTAGTCTGTACAATAATATCTATAACATCTATGAAAGAATATTGAAAATCTTGAAAGGTATTCTATACATAATCTCTCATAAAATGTAATTCTCTGAATATTTTAGAAACTTAAAAGTTCGTAATAATAAAATGTACATAAATTGCACATAAAAAATTATAATATGAAAATTAAAAAAATATAGAATAAAACGTTGAATTTAATTTTTTAAAATGAAAAATGTGAAAAAACATTTGTTATTATACTCTGAAATTTGTTATGTAATAAGAAAATATTTGATAAACATATTAAAATTGTTAGGTGAAAGTATTTAAATTGTGTTCACTGAAATTTTCTAATTAGGAATAGAAGACTTGACTATAATAATTGTTAAGGCGAAAACCGTGAAATTAGATTCTATGAACGTATAATGAATCTTTCATTTTCGTAATTAACAAATGAAAGAATAATGTTAAATTTAAAAAATATACTAATTCAAATTGTGATCAAAATACTATGTTAATATAAACAGATCATTAAATGACGTATATTTAGATCAATCATTTGAATATTTTAGATTTGTATTATTTGATTTGCATAAATTTGCCTTATACATGTTTTGCTTTATATTGTAGAATAAAATTCTGTCCGTTTTTCTTTATATTATTTACACATAAAAAAAATTTCAGATTTAAATAAGATAGATGAACATCTGTTTAATCTTTTTTCAATTTCTAAAACTATTTTTCTATATTAACAACATTATTCAAATTTTAGAAAATAAATTATTAATTACATTTTTTGCATTTGTATAATTTGATTTCATTTATATATTTTAATTTAGACATAAAAATTTTATTTTATATATAAGTGTGTAAATAGTTAAAATTATAACATTATAAATACATTTAAGAATGCTTATTCTATGTAAAGTATAAAATGATGAAAGTGCATAATACAAGATAAAATATATCGTTTGATATGTTATGGTATATATTTAAAATGAACACTCATTCGTACGTATTTAGTTACTATTTGCATATTTATTATATTTAAATATCAAGGATGGAGTAATAGGAAATTATAAAAGATTGTTGCGTTTAGATGAATAATATGTAACTACTATTTCACTAGTTACATCACAATTGTACAATTGTTATCGAATATTTTTATTCTTAATTTGATATGTAGTAAATTCTATTTTGTATTATTAAAAGTTTTTATACACCTTGATTATTCAAAAAGTTTAATTTACAAGCTGTTAACAATAAAAACTCGTAACAATGAAGGTGCAAAAGTTTCTAATACTTACTCACATGCACTTATAGCACATTTAAATACGAATAACATAAATAATAAATTATTGTTATAAAAAATGTATTTTAGGTAAAAAAATTTATGTCAATATAAATTAAACAAATGTGAATTCTTGCATCTAACTCAAATTTCTATTTTTATATTCACTTTCTATTTTATATATTTTTTATAGTCACTTTCTATTTTTATTATTCGTTATACAATTTATTATTGCACTCTATATTATCAATGCTTATTTACTAAGTTTTAGTCAGGAAGAATTATTTAATATAAATAAATTTGTTTAAAGTAACAATTAAAAATTTTATAAGTTCAAGATTTCTCATAGAAAGGAATAAGTTTAATTATGTAATTATAACACTGCCCAAAAAATAGTTTTTGTATCCCTATTTCACATTATTTATTCATGATACTATGAATAAATATTAAATTTATATTTACTTATTGTAAAACATTACAATTGTCAATATATTTTATATTTAAAATTATTGATATCAAAATATTGTTAGAGCTCTATAAGGGTAAATTGTTGTGTACATACATTAATATTCGTGTATATAGTTTTTTATGTACATATTTATAAATATTAATATAGAAGTATAGTGTCAAAGGAAGATTAATGCAGTTTATTTATGTATATCATAACCATATAATTTTTATTGAAAATGCTTACAATATTGCGGTTACATATTTACTTTAATTCAGACTGTTCATTGTTTATTATATAAGATAGAAATTAAATTTAGGTGATAAAACTTTTAATTTTAGTAGATTTGTACAATATTCAGTTATTTAATTAGTATAAAAATGTTTAATATAACTTTGAAAAAATTATAACGATAATTTTACTATTATGATATATTTTTTGCGTTTCTTATTTTTATAGATCAATCATATAATTTAATTTTTTTAATCTATTCACGTACACTAAATAAGTAGATCTATTAATTGTGTTTTTTTATATAAATTGCATGTCAACACTTGTAAGATTGTTAAGGATTTTGCAATTTGATCAATATATATTTGTGTGCGAATACACTTGAGCACGTGTTCATATGTATGTACGTGCGTGAGAGTTTATTTTTAAGTTTTAAAAATTATAAATAACTAGTACTTCTTTTGAGAAAAAAGCTGGTGTACCAAAATTTGCGATAATTAATTCTACAGCGTATACAATGTCAAATGTGAGTTAATTATACGATACTCTTTCTTTGCAAAGGTCCACTGGAACACTTATATTTTCAATTTTAATAATAAAATTATAATATATCTATTTAAAAAAAAAAATTATTTTCATAAAATCTTAAATTAATCATAATATTACAGTTTTAATATATTTTATAATTTTTAATAAAAATGGTAATATTTTTTAAAGTTTTAGTTAATACACAGATTGTTAACGTAATATGTGATACAAATATTTAAAGCAACTGTAAAGTTTTTGAATAATTTATCTTATATGATATCTTAATTAATTGCGATTTAAAAATAAGCATTAATTTAGATTACATAATCTTTTTATGTAATAATTTTTAATTAAAGTTTTGTAGTAAAACTTGCAACTGGTAGTATGTTTAAAATTAAAAATAATACTTATCAACTTGTAGGTCTACATCTTTTTTATCTTGATTTTCTAGAATTTCGAAATCTAATAATTCTTTGTGTACAGTTAAAGAATCTTGTGGTCCTTCGCCAGGAAATAAATAATCGAATAATTTATTTTTTTTAGGAAATTCTACAAAAATTTGTCGTAATAACTCATGCAGAGTGATATATTTTGAACACAAATGATTAAAATTTATTATTAAAATTTATTAATATAATCGTTAATTTTTATTTTATTTTACCTTTTCTATTGCAACATCATTTTTCACGAACTGGCTTCGTGGATAAGCTAAAGTTATTCATTAGGATATTTTTCGATACAACCGACTACAAAGACCAAAAGGCTGAAAGTTTATCAAGTATACTATATTTAAAATGAACTGTAGATCATTGATTGATAACGAAGAGAGCTATAGATAAGTCTTGAGTTCCTCCATTCAATTATTATTATTTAAGAATAATAAAAAAATTAAAATAACTATTCACAGTAATTATTCAATTATTGATTCTAATCATATCAATTACTAAATTAATGAATATAATACGAAAAAACAATGACTTAAACTTACAGTATCTATTTTCATAAAAATTAAAGAACGTAACTCATTACATTTCCATTTGAATTATTTTGTAAAAAATCAAGTAACGATATTACATAAATTTTACCATAATAAGCATTTTACGTAATAGATATCACAATTTTGCAGGATTATTTATGATTGAAAAAATATTACATACATTATTTATATTCATATGAATTTTTTCTTGTATATTTATAAATGTTTAATTTAATCGATCAATTACTTCATAACTATATTAATTTTTTTTATTCTTAATAGACTAGAGTTATATGGTGTAAATATTTTAAACACCCAGATTATCATGTTATTAGTTGCGTGAACATTTTATAGATTTGTCTCTTTATATAGAGATTGATAAATTATACAAGGGAGTAATACATACTGAACATAAAATATAATTATAGTTGGTACTATTCATGTATACAGTTTTTATAGTCATATTTTATTATATAAGTAGAGTAGTAAAGAAAAATTAATATATCTTATTTCCATATATTTATAACCACATATTTTTTATTACAAATGCTTATTAGATTACAGTTACATATTTACATTTTTTCAGACTGTTCATCATTTATTGTATACAATATTAATTAAAAAAAAATGCTAAAATTTTTAGTTATCAAAAATTTGTACAATGTTTAATTATTTCACAAGTATAAAATATTTAAATTAACGGTGTAAACAGTAAAACAATAATTTTATTTTTATGGTACAGTTTCTTTACGTTATTTATTTTTATGAATCATTATACGGTTTAGTTTTTAAAATCTATTCACGTAACATTAAACAAGTAAAACTATTATTTTTTTTATACAAATTGCATGTCAACACTTATAAAAAATATAAGTATTTTACAATTTTAAAGAAATATGTTTATCTTCTCATGCACTTATTCACATGTTCATTTACATGTGCATGCGTGCGCGTATAGGTGCGTATGCGTATTTATTTTTATTCACGTTTTAAAAATTATAAATTACTAGTACTACTTTTGAGAAAATAGCCGGTGTACTACAATTCCAACAATTGCCATGATTAATGCTACAAGAACACCTGCGATGAAAAATGTGAGCTGATTATTTGATACTGTTTCTTTGCAAAGGTCTACTGTAACAGCTATTCCTTCATTTTGACAATAAAATTCAGATGGATCTGTTGGAAAACATTATTCTCATAAAATCTTCAATCGATTAAAATATTAATTAAGTTTTTATAATTTTCTAGGGAAAAAATAACATTTTTCATTATAATTTTTAAATTAAATTACAAAATCTTTTAATGTAAAAATTTACATTTAAATACTTTTAACGAAACTTTTAAGTAGTAGCATATTTAGAAACAATACTTACCAACTTGTCGCTCTACATCTTTCTCAACTTGACTTTCTTCAATTTCTAGATCTAATAATTCTTTAAGTACAATTAAAGATTCTTGTGGTTGTTCACCAGGAAATAAATAATCTGATAAAGTTATTCTACTTTCAGGTAATTCTACAAAAACTCGTCTTGGTGGCTCATGCAAAGTGATATTTTCTGAATAAAAATAATTGAAATTTGATATTCAAATTAATTGAAACAATGATTAAATTTTAAAAATATTTTACCTTCTGGTGAACCATTTTCCTCCTCTATTACACTATCCCAGTGCAACTCTAATCTACTTGCTAATGATCGAAGAATGTCTTGTTTTATAGCATTGGTTGCATCTTCAATATTTGCTTTTTCATGAAGTGCTATCCTACTAACTAGTTGACCCATTAACCTCATTGATGCACTACAGGAAACTATTTTGGTACTTTGCTGTTCTTTATTTAAAACCTAGTAACATAGTTTATAATTATTTAAGTATCTTATATTTTATAAATAATTTTAAATATAATTTTTATAAGTTTTTTAAAGATTTTTTTTTATGACTATCTTATAAAGTAAAATTTTTTATGTAAGATTTCATTAAATATTAGTTTTTGTAATTATATGAATTGAATTCTTATTAGTTAATGTAATAATTTGGAAATTTTATCTTACACAAGGGAAATACACTCCCACTTGAAGAATTTTTTCCACTTCTTGTTCAGTTTTGTCTTTTTGATTTTTCTTTTCTTTACCAATTGCTTCTATTAAATCACCTGATGATCTTGACTTACCTTCAATGACTATAAGAGTAGAGCTTATTATATCAGAAATTTTTTTTAAAATATCCTAAAACAAAACATTTTTTATAAGGAAATTTTTTTTTTAATTAAAAAAACGATTAATTACCTGTAATTGCATTTTTAATGTGAGAGGTGGTGTATCATTTAAAAATGTAAATAAATGATCTAAATCAACTAAGGCTTCTAGCTGATGCCATTTTGTACATTTATGTTGAAACTTCCAATCAACTGGTTTAAAAATCCCTGCTTTACTTGTTTCAAGTGATTTACAAATGTATCTGAAAACAATAAAAATTAATTTAAAGAAAAATAAATAATGTTTAAATTAATAAATGAAATTTACTGTTTAGTGTTGCTGTTAAAACTTAATATTAGATTTTCATGATTGCTCTTGGTGCATAGATAAATATTTGATACAAGATTTTTTTGTACAGCAGATAAAACTAATTTAAGTTTTTGTACACAACTAGTATCATTCAAACAATCTCCAGGACCCACAATGAATATTCCTAATACCCACATTCCACCTGGCAACATTCTAGTCACCTTGTAACAATAAAAAAAAGATCTAATTTGGAAAAAACAAGAATTTATTAATATTAAATTAAACATACTTGTTTTGCATGGTCAGCTATCAAATTAACATTTATGTCTTTAACTGATTTGATATAATTATCAGTGTTATTTTGGACAACATTTGTTGTAGAGCTAATAAGAGGTTCTTCGACAACATCTACATTAGAAGCAGGTAGTGTTCTTGCTAAATGAACCACAAAGTCCTTATTTTCTGTGCTCTAAAAATTATATTTTTTTATTTTCTTTATTAAAGTATTTATTATAAAGTTATGTGATATTTAAAATATTAATTGAATTACTTTACAACAATTAAACATACAATATTGATTGATTTCAATTTTATATAAGATTTTCTAAAAAGGAGAATATTATTCTGTAAATACAAAAATAATTTGGTATTATTCTTTTTTAAATAAGAAATGAAATCTGATAGTTTTTTCATTCAAAAATGATTTTTTTTTTAAAATAAATGATATGTAAATTTTACATATATATTTAAATAAATTACAATTTATTGGTACTGCTTTTAAAGTATATCAAATACAACAAATATACAAATAAAAAATGTATTATTCTTAAAATAAATATCATAAAATAATTATTCATGATTTTTAATGGATAATCATAGTTTAAGTCTATAGGATATGCAATCGTAAATCATAAATTAAAATTTGAAGCAACTGGTGAGACAGCTGCTTCAAGAGATGAGTCAACAGAAGAAGAAATTAGCAGTAGTTCCGACCTGGCCCACAATTAATCCAACAGTGTAGGTATCTGAACTACCAAGTGGCTTGATATATTCAAGGAGACGTTCTTCCGCGTAAACTATTCGTCCCATTTTATACTTTGATTGTGAAACTTATTGCTATTCTGTAATAATGTTTTTGTTAAGAAAAATTTCACATCTGCATCACACCACTAATGTGCGCGCGCGTGTACAATTTACCGCTCATGTATACGAATATACTTGCTTTCTTAATGTTGCGAATATCATGGCGCTTGTTTGCTTTAAATTTTCATGTACCACTTTTCAAGATTTCTAAGTTACCAACGGTGATTTTTAAAAATAATGTTATACAGATATTTCACTACATTATTTTTAATAATGCAAATATTAGAAAACAAAAATTTATGTAAAAATAAATATTTTTTATTTTTTCAATAATGAATTTTAAAAATACTATTACACAGTTTAAATAATTTTTAATAGATATTGGAAATTTTTATAAAAAAAAATTTGTATACAATTATGTAATTTTATAATTAAATAATTATTAATTTTGTATATACTTTTTTGTTATGTTTAACTACTATTTTACAACATAAAAATAGAATATCGTTAGTTACTACTTATAACAGCACAAAAAAATTTAATTTTATGAATACAATTATAAGTAAAAAGTACAATTTTAAAAGTAAAAATTTATTAATTTAATTTTTTATACTCATGTTTTATTAATTTTTAATATATTTTTACTTTTTAAAAACTTTAATATTATCACAGCTACATGTAATGCAATCTTTCTTAATTATATAAAAATTTTGAATTTAAGAACCCAAAAATATGAAATCATTTTTTATAATATATAAATATTTTTTAATCTTTTGATTCTTTCAATTTGTTTATTAAATTTATAAGAGATTTTCGCTTTTCAGAAACTGTACTTTTAATGTTATCACAGTTACATCCGTTAACTTTAGATGTTTGAAGAACATATGATAAAATTATATCTGCAAAACAGAGTACAAATAAACCACAGTCATAACCATTATCTTGTTGAGAGCAATCCATTTCTACAAAATTTTCATTGCTTTTATCTAATAAATAACGCATGATTCCTTTTGAAAAATCTTTTGCGATTGATGTGTTCAATCCTCTTGATGAGTCAAAATAAAAGCAAGTTTTTTCACTTTTTGAAAAAACTATTAAACTCCAATGTGAACCACCTGCTGACTTTCTACTGCTACAATCATTTACAGGGAAGAAAATAAATTCCTTTTTCTTTGCTTCGATTGGATCAAGAAAAATAGAGTATTCACGTAAATCAGTTAGTTTTAATAATTGAGTTAGTTCTGGGCTTATAAACAGAAGCTTAGAAATTGATGCTTCATATTTCTGTCCAAGATATTCAAAATAAAATCCTATAATAGCATCATTTAACCAATCTGACCCATATAATAAATTTACATCAGATTGACGTAGAAGACAATCATAATAACTCAATACAATATCATTTTCTTTATTCTGAGATTTCATCATTTTTGATTCTGTAAATAAAGATTAATAATTAATACCAAATTAAAAATCATAGTAAATATTTCGTATAAATAATTTTTAAAAATTACAGATTAATTATAACAGAATATCCTAAATAAATTTGACAACTTCTAAGTGAACTGTTGCTAGATGGGAATTTCACGCTTATAGTTGGTATTATGTTAAAGACTATACTATGTTGTTCGATTATTTGACGCGATCAAAATTTTCACAAGCGAAATTCGACAGGAAAAGTACTTCGCCAAATAAGAGTTTTTTAATCTATATGTTTCTTATAATTTAAAATTTAAAAAAACCATTATTTTGTAGTTAATATTGTGCATTTTGGTCGTTTGATACTCGACGTCTACTTAAAGGTGAAGGTGTACGTATTTGTAATACAGCCCTGTAACATAAATGCTTAAGAGAAGCTATAATGATAAAATATTTTTATGTCTCTAGTCTTTTTTTAATAGGCAAATAATTGAATAGTTGCTAAATCGTAAGGATTGTAAATTATTACAACTTGAACGAAGCTGTCTTATTACTGATTAGGATATAAAATATTTGTTCGAAAAATCGTTGATATTCTGATAAGACGAACGATTGTCTGCAGTTTACTTATCACGTTTTGTAGTTGATGGTATTTTATGGTTTCTACTAACTACCTTGAAGTATGAAGTATTTTTGTAGTTTTGTTTTAAGTAATGATGCTAACTCTACATTAGATAATATTAGGATAAACGTTTTACGATTTGAAAATCGTTACAATTGGCGGGTTAAAATACAAACTTGTAAGACCCAGAAAATGACGTATAACTCTATGATATTACTAGACTGCGCATGACTAATAGATTCAGCAATAAATTTTATTCGAATTTACAAAATGTAAAGAACTTATCCAAACTCATGAAAATAAAAAAGAAAAAGAAAATTACTTAAAGTTTATTAAGCTTTAACTAAAAGCTTAACGAAATTTTCTCATATTTATATATAATGATTTTATATATAAATAATGATTTACTGTACAGTTTAGCATTTTAATATTCATTTGAATTATATTATTATATTTAAAATTTATTGTTTGTTTTTAACTTTAATAATTTATAAATAATACCGAATTTTACTAATACAATAATTACTAAAAATTATTATATTAATATTTATTAGGATAATAATTAGTTAAATAGAATTTTGATTTAGGAAACGTAATAACTAAACAAAATATTTGCTTCATTACAACAACGCAATAAACAGGTGGAATTAGATCTGGATGTAATCTGACAGCTCCTGCACGAAAACTACTCGTATACTTATACTGCTCTTATTGCATATCCTTCCTCACTTTTAAATTACATCTAGAGAATGAACTAGAATGTTGAAAAGGTCGGGCTCCTACTGAAGCCGGTGTCAAAGAGTGGGTGAATATATGCATGGGTAAAATAAAGATAGACGCTTATTTTTTACTGCTGTTTGGTGGTACAATATCGCGGTGTGGCACGAAGCTGGTTTTCCTTGCCCTCGAGGTGATGGATTTCGTTCGCGGAGACGCGACGAGGCTACGCTGAGAACATCTGCCCGTCGGCGAACTTCGACGCTCTGGTTTTGTATTCCGCGGTCGAGCTGATGTTTTGCTGCTGTCGCGTGTATTTTTTCTATATTTATATCCGTAAAATCTTAACTACTATTCAAGACTTCGCCAAAAACTCAAAAGCCGTTTAATGTAATTCGATCTAAGAAACTGTAAATAATTATGTGCGTGTAATGATGTTTTGTTTAACGTACACCAGCCCGTCACCTACGGGCGACGCATGACAGTCTTACATGACAACTGTAAATGAGTGCCCAATAATTACTCGCAATGTATCAAAATAATTGCTAACTATAATTATAATGATACACTCTAATATTAATAATTAGTGAATAATTCTCATAATATTAAAAATCTATCATTTAAATATTACTATCTGCAATATTAGTAATTATATCAAGTACTACTTTTTAATTAGATATAAAATCAATTAAAACTTCTGAATAATATTTGTGTTATTACTAGAAGTTTCAAACACAAATTATTGAATCTTCATTTTTCTAAATAATTCTTTGATTATTCAGTTTTCCTTTTATATTCTATTCTATCTCAGTAATTCATATATCTTTGTTTAGTTTAATATTTTAAATGGTGCTTTGACTAATTTTTTTATAAGTAGGAAATACTTTTCACTACAATCAAGATAAAATATTATAGTTTCTAAATCAATTCAGTTAATTACGAAATTTTTTTTAATCAACACTAAAATATCACTTAGACTTATTACTTTTTATAAATGGTTTGCCTGTATTATTTATATTCTTATTTATATAATGTAATCTAATAATATAATCAAAGTTTTAATCCTGAATAAATTAGTCAAATTTAATACAAAAGATCCGAAATGTTAAAATTTAGGATGTGTCTTGTACTTACCGTAGAAAACATCTAAAAATATATATGATGTAAAAAAGTACAAGCAAAAAATAAAGCAATAGAAGTTCAAATTATCAATATGCTGGTAAATAATTAAAAAAATTAAAATTTAAGCTAAAAGATTTAACTTTCGAGTTAATTTGATAAAATTTTCGAATTATAATTGTAAATCTTAAATACTAACTACACAAAAAACTCTAAAATGTTCGATAAAAATAAGTATAATACATTAATTTTTTCTTCGTGGTATCTTTTTTCATTGGTAGAATTTCAAAAAAATATAATTTTCGTTTTTCTCTCAAAAAATGAAAGATATACAAAATTACGTCTAATTGATTAATCATATTTTATACATATCAATTGATGTTTTATTTAACAAATTATAAAATGAAATTATAAAATACAAATATAAGTGCACATACATCTATAATTATGTTAAGTATATTTTCTTAAAATAATTATAATATAATATTTAAAAAATTTATATTCTTATATATAATAAATATTTGTATATTTATATATTATATACAATAAATAGATATAATATAAAAAAATATAAAAAAAAAAATAAAAATATAATATATATAAGTTTCTTAAAAATCCATTTGTGTAAGAAAAATCTTTTGCGCTGGAACATTCAATAATTATAGTAAAATAAAATATAATTACCATGTTCCATTTTAACAGATAATAGTATCGATTGAGATTCTTGAATCACTCTCTTTTTCAATGGAGACATTAAAAAATTTTAACTATTTTTTCATGTATTTTTAACAATTTTTTAATTAGAAAAATATATAAAATTTTCTTATTCTAAACAATGATGTAAAACTTTCGTAAATTAATCAGTAAATTTACTATATGTACTCAATTAAACATCACAAATATATTTTAAATATTCATTGATTTTATGTGTATCATTTTAAAGTAACTCTTATATAGAACGCAAATAAATTTACGGTATATTAGTATATTTAATAGGTAATTGAATTAAATTTCTTAATAGAATTTTATATGATTTATAAAATTTAGTATTTATTATAATTTAATATCAAAAAATCTTTTAGAAAAACAATTTAAACGTAATATTACGATATTAATATTTTGTTTAAATAAAGATTTGAATTGAAAAACTGATTTTTTAAAGTAAGCATAAACAGCTTTGTACTTCTATTATATAATTTAAAATTATTGATAAGCTTGTTATGTCATGAAAGTATATTAGTCTTTAGGAATCGAAATGTATATTTATGACTACTGACATTTATCTTATAATCGTTGAAGAGTTAAATCTTATATAATACATAATAAATGCATTTGAAGCGTGTATATTAAAAATATATGGCATTATTTTTTATAATCTTGTATTTGCTTATGTTTAGTTTTGTTTTTTTCTTCATTTCTAATATTGCCTTTGTATAATATAGCTCTTTTTCTTTCCTGTTTTTCTCTCCCTTTCTCTCTCTCTCTCTCTCTCTCTCTCTCTTTCTACTAGAATGAATGTTGTATAATATATTTAAATAAATCTCTTCTTTTTCATTTCATTATATCTTTCCAACTCTTTTTATGGTTTTGTATATTGCATTCTTCTAATGTGTTTCATTGTTTTTTTATTATTATTGCACAATATACGTATCCTTTTTTCATTATTCAAACTCAATCTTGCTAATATCTTAGCTCCTATTTTTTACTCTTCTTTTTTCTTGTAACACATGTATTTTGTTCGTATACTTTTTATTACTACGTTGTTTTATTTCAGTTCTCTATTTTGATTATTCTAATTTATCAATCTATATTTGTTGTTTTATACAATTTTTATTATCTCTATCTCGATTCACGATTTTTCCTCACTTTGGTATTTTTGCTTAGTTAACAAAAGTAATTAATATGTCAAAAAAGTAATTAATCATCTGTCAATGATAGTAGCAAGTCTAAAACTTTGATGTACTGATACTGCAAAAGAAGATGCGTATTATTGCCTAGTAAGCGCATTGTCCTCTATTGCTTTCAAACATGTATTTGTTCCACTGTCCTCGAAATGACGAAAATGAAAACTCGCGTTATCAGAAGGATTTGTTTCAGCAAGTGTGCGTAAAGTCGTGAAAGGTCCGAGCGAGTGTAACCCATCAATCTGGCCAATCCACCTCCTCCATTTCGACGACATTGGTTGCCAGGAAATTGCGCGTCCTCTCTTCCACAGATGCGAAGAGGTGGAAGACAGGCCCCATAACACACTTTGTCGACTGGGTAGGCCGCCCAGCGGACGATTAACGGTATCATACCGACTGACCTACTCGCGATCGCGGCGCTTGGCCACTCTCTTTGAGGCCCAGTGTAGCGCGCACCGTCTAACGAAAGCGCACGCGCGCATCTTTGTAGACGGTGAAACTCGCACAAATAAAAGCAGACCGAGAGGCAAGTTAAAAAAGAAAAGGAGTGATACGCAGGTAAAGAGAGTCGGCATGCGCAGAGAGGCTCGCCGGCGCGCCAGTGAAATCGGTCCGCAATCGGCTGCTCTCTGTCGCACTACCGCCTCCTCGTCCTTCGCGTGCGCTTGAGCTACTCATCAAAATTGCGCCAAACGAGAAGACGCCTCGAGCCTCTTCCATTGCCGCTACTTACCGAGTCTTCCGCGAATCTTCGGGGATCACGTAGATGACATGGGCCGCGGGCTTGTCTTTTTTTTTCTTATGGTAATTTCAGCTGATTTTATTATCTTCTCTTTTATCGACCCCTTGACTTTCATCACTGTGAGTTTTGATTGATTTGACTAAAGTTTTGTGTCATTTCTGCATTTTCAATCTTGTGTTAAGTGCATGTGCTTGTATGAAATGAAAAGTGATATTTCTTGTTAAATATTTAGATTTTTGTGATTGCTGAGCTTGAATACTATAATATTGAAGGATCGTTGAGTTGTGCTGAGTGATAGAAGGAATTGTTACATATATTTATTTACATTTGCGTAATATTATTTTGGTTTAATATAACGAATGCGTTAGGAGTCTTTTTAAAGTAAATAATGCATTTGTTAAATTATGTCACAAATAAATAAGAAGTATTTAACAAATGATTAGTTAAAATTTTATAAAAATGTAAGTCATAATTTTTATAAATTTTTCGCTTTTTGAATGTGTTATAATATATAAATTATATTCATAACTCATTATAATTGATATTTCAAACTTTTTGCAAATTATTTAAAAACATATTTTTATATGCAATATCGTTATAGTAACTTAAAATTTTAATTCGAAACATTGCGTTTTTCGAATATTTAAAAATTGCTTATTATTTACAAATTTGATCTTTTGATAAAATGATTTAGCGACTAAAACTTTTGATTAATTATCCTTTCCTATATATTGGATATATTATAAAAAAAAATTCTAATTTTGATAGGTAATTCAATAGTTGCAATACCAGTAACTATAATAATAAAAAGAATAAAAATATGAAATTTATATTCATAAAATAACCATGAGGTATAATTTAATATTCAGTTAGTTATTTATTATATATAATATTTAAAATTTTTTCTAAACAAAAATGAAATATAAATATATATATATTTATTTTGACTTGTATTTCATGTGTAGAATTAAGTTACTATATACTCGATTAAAAATGTTTCTTTTTTCAAATATATTAAAATAAGTAAATGATACCACAAATAGGACAAGCATTATACGGTTCAATACAATAAATCTAAGTGCGATTATATCATTACTGATAACAGTATCACTGATTTGGTTGTATGCTAATATTAGCTGATGATTCCGAAGGCGATCGTCTTTGGATGAAAGCATTGTGATTGGAGAAAACGATGTAACGGGACGTGCGTATGTCGATACACATATAACTTTCAACTTGCGCAAAATTTATATATGATCAAAGAAAAAATAACATATTTGTTTATGCTCTTCATTATTTCGTCTTCTTTTATTACATTACATGCATATGTCCTTAGTTCATTCATTGCTTTAATGATACCATCGTCCTGGAAGCTTTTCTTTATATTCCATAATTTCACAGCTGATGATATCATTTTTTATTTTATTTTTGTATAACATGAGATTGCATCGCTATAGATTCCTGCGAGAATAATTTTAAAGTTTGCATTATTACATGTTAGATACGTTAAAATTTTTTTTATTATTTTAAATTAAAAATGATGAATATATAAATCAATTCTGGTATTTTTCTTGTCTAGGTGAAAGTGTTTTTACTAGAAAGATTCATTTGAAAGGTTGACCTTAATCCATACCGTTAAAGTCTATGACAAATTCATAATAATTTTTTAAACACGTAATATTAAATATTTCGTAAAGAATAAATTTATTCCATATTTTTAATTAATTAAATACTTAAAACTAATATTTTAACAAAAATTGTTGATAACGTTGGATTGATTTATAAATATAATTTATATTTATTTTTTATATCAGAACTTTGTTTATAAAAATAATATTTACTATAGTTAGGTATTAAAATAAAATAAATATTTACTAATGCTTTATTATTAAAATGTTATATAATTTCGAGAAAAATCAATTTTTATCTACATATTTTTGTAATATAATTTTAAGTTTTTTATTGATTTATTAATTACAGTTATACATCAGATGTATCAATTGCATTATAAATAAAATTCCATAAATATTTAAATTAATATCAATAATAATAATGATGCCCATTAGATACGCATAAAAATATATTTGTTAAAATACTTAATTTAGATACTTTTTTTTTAATAATACTTTTTACTAGTATAATTACAAAATATTTTTCAATAATAAAATAAAAGTATAGTATTTTTTAATGGTTCTTTAATATTTTTATTATGAATATATTCTTCAATTTATCGATAAATACCATAATCATAGAAAAAAACATAAAAAATGCTAAAAAATAGATATTTACACTTTGAAAATATTGGTAAATTTTGTTTTACACGATCAATTTTAAATAAAAATTTATTGTTATAATTTAAATATTCAGTTTAAATATAGTCATTTTAAATCCTCAATTACTTTATTATAAACAATTATTTTATTGTACAAAATTTATTAAAATTAACTGTAAAAAATGTACGATCATTATTGAATATATTTAAAAATTTTATAATAAAAATGTATATGCATATTTAAAAATTTTTTTATCCTTTACATTAATGGCTAAGTGAAAATTCATATAATAAAAATTGATTTAAATTTTTAAACCTAAAAATACTTTAAAAATCTAACGTAACAAACAATTTCTTCAAGTTAAGAAACTTAAAAGCATGTAGTATTATAAACAAGGATTTAAAAATCTGCAATTTTTAATTTTAGTTTACCCGATTATACATCTTTTTTAGGTGTTAGGTACGGGGCTACCACGTGGAGGTGACACCGCGACCGAAGCTGGTCCAAGCACTTTTGGATATGATGCCTCATCAGCTTGTATTAAACCATATTCACGTGCTGCTCGTACACGTTTTGAAAATCTACCCTGCGATTTCCGTAAGGAGAATTGGTGTACAATTGCTGGCAACGCTTACCCTTGGTAAGTTGCATTGTATTTCTTATTTTTATTTAGAATTTTTAGCAGTATTAGAAAATTTAGGGTTTTAGAATTTATTAGAATTAATTTTTTTTCTACTTAAGAAAGTTATTGTTACCACAAATATACATACATATAAACTTTTTATTTTAATTTATGTAAAAAGGAATTTCGTAAAATTTTCAAAATTTTATATTCTAAAGAATAATATATTTTTATATAATTAAAAAAGAGTATATAAAATATAGTCTTCTACAATAAGATGTTTATGTTGATTATATGTATTTAAAATTTATAATTTTTTTATTTGAAAGTTATAATAATCAAATAAATTAATTGGTCTTACCTAACGCGGAGTTTATCTGCTTAAAATTCGTTATAAAATCCACAAACTTTATCAAGCACTAAAATTTTATGTATAGAAATTTTTATGTTTTTTACAATATAACTTTTTTTCACCATTTTATTTATTTTTATTATGTTTCACGTTACTAAGATAAAGTTTTTTTATAGGCAAGCAGTTCGAAGATTCGTACAGGAAAATCAAGGCTTGATGCGGCGTATGTACGGTGACGAAAAACACATTAGTGTCTTTAAAACTGAGTTGGAAAAAAATGACATTGAATTAGAACTAGAAGACGATTATAGCAATCTTTATACAGAGGATGCCAGGTAGAAAATGTTTAATTTTATTTTGAATTCATAATTTCATTTTAATTTGAAAAAATTGAAAACGTATTTTATATACTTAGATTACATTAGATAATAATTGTTGAAATATTAAAATTAACATAAATAGAGTATTTTGCTAAATATTTTTATTAATTAAAAATGAAAAATGTTTATAAGAGAAATACAATAGTTATTTGCTAAGCGTTAGCAGAATAACTTATAATGCTTATGTCGAAACACAGAATAATTAATTAAGATATGTTTTTATATATATATATATATTGCTCTAGCAACAAGTCATATGAACTGTCTTTTAAACAAACTTAATATAAAATTTGTTCTTAAAAAAAATGCTTGTACTTACGCTTGGGTTACTCATTTTTTTTATATTTTTTGTTTGTTTATGTCGGCGTTAATATAAATTGAAACTATTTTAAAATAAACATATAAAATTCTTCAAAATTTCAACACTCCCGCTTAATTTAAAATCTTTCTTATGTTTAATTTATTACATAAATATTGAAACTGCTGCTTCGCAATGGGTTTTGTAAATCATGTTCTTTCGATTCAACGCATTTAACAATTATTTTATTTAGATTTATCAATTAATTTACATACCGATACTTAACATCTATATGTTTTGATAATTTATGAAATTCCGTATTTGTTGATAATCTTATTGCAGATTGATTATTAACAAACACAATAATTGTTGCTTGTTCATATTTTAATTCATTTATTATTCGGATCAACCACATTGCCTCTTTTGCACCATAATTTAATGCAACATACTCAACGTCTATAGTTGACGGAGATATTGTGGGTTGCTTTTACTTGACCAGCTAATTGGTCCACCGCTGAATAAAAAACAAAACCTCTTCTCGATCTTCGAGTTTGAATGCATGCATCATAATCCGAATCAGTAAATCCAACAATATTTTCATTGCGCCCACTTTCTCCGTATACAATACCAAAATCACGCGTACCCTTTAGGTAACGCATAATGTTTTTAACAGCCTGCCAATGTTCTTGATTAAAACTATCAAGAAATTGGCTTACATAATTTACCGTATATTTTATATCTGGTCGGCATACTCTTGCAGCAAACAATAGCGATCCTACCACTTCTCTATACGGTATATTTTCCGTTTTTCTGTTATATTGTTTGCAATGTTTTTATATAATTTTAAGCCGGGTTCTGTAGAAATACTTGATGATTTATCATCATTCATTCCAAATTTATCTATAATTTTTTTCGTGTAATTTATTTGGTGAATTTCTATTAATTTATTTTTACGATTGCGCTCTATTTGCATGCCAACAAATTCATTTACATTTTCTATAGTTATAATGAATTTACTTTCAAGGTACTTCTAGATATTATGAAACCATCATTAACATATAGTGCTAAATAAATTCTTAAATCATTTATTTTACCAAGAAAAACACAATCATCACTTAAAATATGATTAAAATTAAAATTTTTAAGAAATGCTACGAATTTTTCGTTCTAACACCGTGGTGATCGTTTTAAACCATACAAGCTGTGATTTAATTTACAAACTAATTTTTTATTGTGTGTTTCTTGGCAATCTTAGGAAGTTGTAAGTATATTTCTTCTTTCAAATCGCCATAAAAAAATCAGTTTTAACGTCGAACTTCGCTATTTCATAATCGTTTTTAGCAGAAATTACTAAAAGTATACGGATAGATTCATAACGCACGACAGGTGCAAAGGTTTCAAAATAATCAATGCCTTCTCGCTGTGAGAAGCCCTTTGCAACTACTCTTGCTTTAAATCTTATTTCGTTATTTGTATTTTTCTTGATAGAGAAAACCCACTTGCAGCCTATGGCACGCTTACCTTGTGGTAATGGTACCACACTCCAGGTATCATTTTCATGAAGTGTGTTGAATTCAGCTTGCACAACCTCTTTCCATTGGGCTGCGTCACTTCCTGACAACGCCTGCTCGTAAGTTATAGGTATAGTATTTGCTAAATATGCAATCGGGTTTCCATATCGCTCGGTGGGGCTTATTATGCTTCTATCTCGCAATTTTCTGCTCATAGGATCAATTTCTTCATTCTCAGCATTCGTAGTTTCTTGATTATCTTCTACTGTATTTTCTTCTAATTTTTTATTTTGCGATTCTTTTTTGAGGTTACAATCAATTGTAAGAGTATATTTTTCAATTTTCTGGGCTGAAAATTGATTACTTTCATCAATGAAATTTACATTATTGCTTATTAGTATTTTATTCGAAGTACTGTCCCATAGTCTATAATTTTGTGATTGCCCTCATAACCAACGAGAATCAATGCTTTACTTTTCTTTTAGAATTTCTGTATGTTTTCTCGTGGTATATGTAGAAAAGCATTCATACCGAAAGTCCACAAATATTTTAAATCAGGTTTTTTATTGAAAATGTTCTTCAATGATATTTTTGTTTCACATTTATCTGTAATCCTATTTAAAACGTAGCATGCGTTATTAATTGCTTCAGTCCATAATTTTTCGTCGATTCTATTATTTAATATCATTGTTCTTTCGCTCTCAACGAAAGTTCTTATTTCTTTCTCAGCACGACTATTTTGTTCATGAACATACGGCGATGAAAAATTATGAGATGTGTCTGCTAATGAATTATGTTTTTCAAAATCTTGTGATACATATTCGCGTCAATTATCAGATTTCAGCAACTTAATTTTATTTCCAGTTTGTGTTTCTATAAAACTTTTCAAATGTTTCTGATTTATTTCTTAAAAAATAGACTTTTTTAAAACTTGCATATTCATTCTTAAAAAATACCGTGAACCTCGCGGAGATTCAATGGTTATAGGTCCGCAAACATCTGAATAAATTTTTTCACCAGCCTTGTAATTATTTTGTTGTTGTTGTTGATTTTCTTGATTTTAGGGTTTGCTTTCCATATATACGTGCTTTACATTTAAATTCTTCGTTATCATTTAAGATATTTAAGATTTTTCAATTTCAAGTGCTTTAAGAGTATTTATTACACTATTTATATTTGCATGTTCCATGCGCTAATGCTACAATTTTAATAAGTTTTCTTTTGTTTCGTTTAGATTAAATTTTGAGGCATTTTAACTTTGAAATCCATTTTAAACAGACCTCCACTTTTTACACCAGCTGATGTAAGTTGTCCTTTATTTTTTTTTCATTGTCTCTAATTTCACAATGGTTTTCATATGTATGAAACGAATATTTTTTATTATTTATTGCGGGAATAGATAATAAATACCTTTTTAATTCTGGTATAAACAGCACTTTTTTCTTTTTTTGTGCAAGTAATTTTTCTCGGACTTTTTCAGTAACTATTGTCGTGCCTACACCTTTCACAGTCAGCGTCTGGTTATTTGCTATTTTGACAGAATAATTTTCACGTACTTTACTTAAGTTTGCGAAAAAATCTTTCCTATATGTCATATGCATGGTGACACCTGAGTTTTCTAGCCATGAGTCTTCATTTTCATCACTTCTATTGCAAGCTTCTACTAATAAAGAAGATGCTTTTATGGCTTCCTTATTTTTGTCTTTATCAGGACATCCTCTTACCCATTGCCTTTTTTTACATATAGCGCATTTAGTTCGTTTCTTCAGCTCATCAATGTTTTTAGTTTTTCTTGAATCAAAATTTTTATCAATATAATTTTATCTGTTGGTTTATTATTATTTTTATTTATTTTTGCTATATAAATTTGAAGAGCTAGTTGCTGGTTGTTTTCATCCTCTTCTACCTCACAAAAACGCTAATCTTCACGAATTAGGCGAGTAACAAGGTTGTTTTTCGGGCGCTCTTCTTTTGGCGTGCTTTCCCACGCCATTCCAAAAGCTGAAAATTTTTTTGTTCATGCATTCTGTAATCTTGCGGTTATCGTAGCTTCAGATTGCGGCTCTTGCGCATCTGCAAGTTTGCTGCAGATGCTTTCGAACTATTCTAATTGTGGCGCCATTATTAATGTTAAAGTTGTACAATTCCTTCAAATAACTGTCCTTTGTATCCTTGTTGGAAACTTCATATATGCTTTTAAGTTTCTCCCACATTTCCTTAGGAGTTTTGCAATTGATTAATATTGTATGTATATCTTTCTCAACAGTAGTTAATAAAATTAGCATTGCTTGTGATTACTTTCTCCTTAATTTTATTTTTTCTTCAGGCTTGGTTTCAGTTGTTATTTGTTGACTATTTTCTACTAGGTCTTCTAACTCTTTTGCATGAAATAAGATTTTTATTTCCAATTTTCACAGATCATAGTTTTTTCTATTTAGCTTGGTGAGGTCAAACACTTCTTTATCTGTCATTTTTTTTGTCATGAATAATAATTAAAATATGCTATTTTTCAATATTACTATTCACTTTTTTAATCTACACTTTCACTTTATCTTATGCACTTTACCAGCTTGCTAAATCTAACAAATAAAAAATACGTAACAAAATTACTTATATGGTGCCTATAACCTGTTGAAATATTGAAATTAATATAAACAGAATATGTTGTTAAATATATTTATTAATCAAAAATGAAAACAAATATATATATATATATATTTATCTAGCAACAAGGCATATCAACTGTATTTTAAATAAAGTTAATATAAAATTTCTTATTAAAAAAAATGCTTGTACTTACGCTTGGATTACTCATTTTTTTTATATTTTTTGTTTGTTTATGACGGCGTTAATATAAATTAAAACTATTTTGAAATAAAAATATGAAATTCTTCAAAATTTCAACAATAATATACATTTTATTTTGAGATGTTCATTATTAAAAATTAATCATTTTTTTTATTTTACATAATGAAAGTATTTTAAAAAATCTGTAATTTATGAAAGTTATAAAAATTAAATATTTTAATCAAATAAATATTTGAAAGGTGCTTTGTAAATATTTTTTAAAATATAAATTAACATGATTTTTGAAACTATGTTGTTTTTGTCATGTTTTATAGTTCAATTTTCAAGCAGTTTCATATCGAGAACGGGTATGACTTTGATAAACTAAAGTCTCCTCGTTCATTGAATAGTGGTACGTCTAATAAACTTGATAGATCAAGATCCGATCAGACTCTGATTGGTTATCGATCGCATCCGAATGAGACTCCACCTGTCAGTACCGCATCGCACTCTACCGCCTCAGGATCTACTTGGACAACCTTTCGTCCTTCAAATACAATGAGTTCTACTAGTGGAAAAACATCATACTCTCACATAACAAGAATTAACTCTGTCAAATCGTCAACCAATCAGCAGCAATTAACAACATCGAAAATACGGGTAATTGACGAGGAAGCAAATTCAACATCAAAGATTCCTTTAATTAGTCTCGCTCAAATAGCTAAGATACAGAACCTTAGTATAAATGAAATTCCTGAACAGATTAATCGCCTAGACATCGATGTGGATGAACTCACAGAAACGCCCGAGCTGTTATCAGATACCACATTAGAATCTGAATTCAATAATGGTGACGTAGATATTTCGACTGCTCGTGGTGTGCTTAATTCGTCCGAGAGAATAGAGGATGCTAAAAATGTTTTCGACGATTACGGTGTCACACCGCAGCAAAACGAAAAGATTAACAAGGTGCAAAATCAGGAGCAACAGCAATTTAGACCGAGACCAGAGTATAGACCACCAGATGCGGTAAAACTGGAGACGACAGACTCTATGAAAGGCCAATTATTTCAGGATGTAGCTGCTAAGGATAAACAAGATCCGCCCGTTTTAAAAGTTCGTGGAATGTAAGTAATACAAAATTATTTATTAATATTTTGAAAATTATTTTTTCAAAGATAGAAATATTCTTTATATATATACTACTTCTATTTCAGACAGTATTGTATATAATAAATATATATATAATAAATAAACGGTTTTTTTTATAAGTATTAAACATTTTTTTTTAAACGTATATTACAAAATGAATTTTATTATAGATAACTGTTTCCTGTTAAAATAATACTGATTTGTAATTTAGTAGTAATTGAGTAGATTTTGATTTTTAAATATTATAAAATTTTAGATTGTAAAATTATTAAATATTATAAATATTATGGCTTGTATTATATATTTTTTAATAATACAATTATAAACAAGGACGAATATACATGTAAATTCGAGAAACTAAATTCTTATTATCTACATAGTTAATGTTAACTAATATATCAACGTAGATATTTTTATTTAAAATCCGAGTATTTTTTATGTAAATATAAATTCATTTCTATTATTTTATTTATCGCAACAAAATAATTTTACATATATATAATAAAATTGCAAATTCATTTCTTTAAAATTTCTGTAAAAACTTTTTTAATATATACTTTGCATGATGTCGATTTATTAATTGTAGGCGATTATTATAGAATATGGAAAAAAATCATCATTTTCAAAGTAATAGTTTTTAGATCGCTGTTTAAAGTTTTATATTATTACTTTATTTCATTTTAACTTGAAGTTTTGAATTATCTTTATTTTTCTATAATTATTAAAAAATATAAATTTTTTAGAAATGCTTGCCCTGTTAAAGAAGAAGTCGTTGCACCATTTTGGGCAAATAGTACAAGAGGTGAAGTGCTTGCATTATTAAATCTTTATCCTTTTGAGCAATATGTTCATTGGGAAAAATGCACGTAAGTATATGGTTTGAATTTTTAAATAATTTTACGTTTTATCTAAATTTTGAGTATTTATCTAAAAATTGAGTTATTTTCACTAGATGTAATATTAATATTTATAAAATATTTAAAATACTTTTACACAACAAACGGTATCATTTTCGCAATTATTTTTATAAAAATAATGTTGTTTTACAGTTGAACAAATTATTCATTTTAAAAGTGAAAATTTTTTTTCATCTTTGCATACTTAATATGATTGTCATATAATTTTTATTTTTAATAAATTTAAAAACATAATAAAATTTAATTAATAAATAGTATGAGTTTTTAAAATAATTTCTTTTAAATATTGCGGAAAAAAATGACTAATTTAGTTTTTAATGCAAGATTCTAATATTTAATTATTTGGGAATAGATATACATATTTAAAATGTATAAGTTTATAAAATATAATAGGTTATTACTAATCTTCCTGAAAGTAAAATATAAACTTTTTTTTGCAGAAAATAAAAAATGTTTATTTTTTATTTTTTATATTAATTTTTTATTTAAAACTATGTAATATTTACTCGAGGAAACCTTAAATTGAGAATTATTTGATGTTATATTAATTATTTGTTTAATTTTACAAATTTTTAAACTTTTATACCTTAGTTTCTATAATAGTTTAATAAATTTTACAAAATACCTACATTCATTTAACTATAATGGACTATATTTATATATAAAAAATTTTTTAATAAATGTTTATACTCAAATTGTATTAAATTATATTCTAAATATCAATTACTTGAAATTTGGATTTGGCAATTGATATTTTTCTACTAATGAATATTAATTGACTAAGTATAAGTACGATTTATAAATAATTACTATTACACGAAGAATTAATCTACATTAGCTTAATATCTTTTAAAATATTGTAACAATTATATATTAACCTTTACGTTTTATAATAAATCGAATTTATTTAGTAATCATTTAGATTATTATGTATGTAGGAAAACAATCGGATTTTAAATACAACATAAGAAATTTTCACTTTTGAAACTATTTTGTTAAATATTTTCCATGTAGCCATGAAAATAAACAGATGTATTGCCGTGATGGTTGTCGGTGTGAGCAACAATACAGATTACATCGTCTGCTCGCTTATGATCCGAACAACGAATGCCGAGGTATTTTCAGCGACTGGTTCAAATTTCCAAGCTGCTGTATCTGCCGTTGCTACGATCTCCCTGTGGAGTTTCGAGTTACTTCACGTTCACCACGTGTTTTCCATCGGCAAAGGATCAAGGTGCACGCGCCTCAAATGCCTCCACAGCAACAATATAATCCACTAGGATACGCGTGATAGGAACACAATTTAATATAAAAAATTAAAAACAACTTAAGTTTATGCCTCAGTTGGAATGTAATAGCATGAAAAAAAATTTTATTACATTCTATGTAAAGTCATGTTAAGTAACGTCGATAATTCAGAAGTCAATAAAGTTTTGTAGTTTTAGTGTTATGTTAATAATTTAGAACAGTATTTAATTATTTTTTTAATATTTAAATTTGATTATGCCGAAAAAGAAAAAGATAGAGAGAAATACAGAGAAAAAGGAAGAGAATTTGTAGAATTAATAATAAAAAAGTAAAAACTTCTATATTTTATAAGTTATATAATTTGTGAGATATTCCTTTTAATGTATAATTTGTTATTATATTAGAAAGGGATATTGTAGACTGATGCGTCAATTTTAGGCTTTTTGGGATTCTTTTGTAAAGATATTATGTAATTTCCTAATGTAGTATTATGAATCATATTTACTGGTACGCTTAGAATATTTATAAGCTTTATTATTTATAAATAATGGGAAGAGATTAAATTATGAGCCATTAAAAAGACTACATTAAATCCTACTAGTATAATTGTATTAAAAATATAGTAGAAATATTACATTGTTTGTATTAATAGTACATTGTAGAAATATTGAAAGAAATTATAAGCGCTTCAAATCATTTCTTGTATAATGACCGTTTTTTGTAAAAGATCTTATTTTAATTTTTTCTAATGCGGAAAATTGAATTAAATTCTCCAAAATTATGTGCAATTTTAAATATTACATTATATTCAATTAATTATCCATATGGTATATATATGTCGATGTTAGTTGATGTTGATAATTCTTTAATTTATTACTTATTTGACTTTTTGAATAATTATCAATGGTTTATATGAACATGATTAGAATTTCAAAATTACTTATGCATATAATTAAAAAAATATTTAATTTTCCATCCATACTGTCGATATTAGATCTTCTTACAAATATTTTTAATAAAATTTAAGAAATATGTATTCATTGCAACAACAAAAATTAATTTTAAATTTTGTATATACTTTGTAAATTAATATTAAACAAAATGGATAAATTATATATTGGATTATATATTTGTGTGATAAACAATATTATGAAAAACATTTTAAACGGATTTGGTTAAAAATATCACTAAAAATATCTTTTTTAAATTAGTTATTGCTTTATTTTTTATATGAAATTTTTCCAATATACATAATTTACAAATCTTATTTTTATAGTCTTTTATAACTGTAAATTACCTTACAGTTCCTTTAATAATTTAGAGATTCTACGATCAGTGTTATGCACTAACTTTTTATTTTACATCACTTAAAATTTTTGAATCATAAATTTAATTCTGAAGTGAACGTCATATCTTTATATTTAATTTTTATTATTTTCTTTTCAGTTATTTTAATTGTTATTAAATCAAGAAAAATTCCAATTATTAACTTTATTGGGGATATTTTACATAATATCATTTACATAAAATTATTATTTTACATAATGCTAATATTTATTTACTATTTAATATTTATTTATATTTATGGATTATAAATATTTTTTATTATAAATTTATTGAATTTTTTCTAATGTATTAAATATAGATAAAATACTTTTATAAGATATATCAAGATGCTATATTTTACTTGAAATAGTTTAACTTCAGAATGTTTTTAAAGACAAAAATTATTTTTAACTAATTTTAGCTAATTTTAAATAATTTTTTTTATTGATTTTTAACTAAATAAATAAGATCAAGGGTATTTGTATACATTAAGAATTAGCACGTATAATATTTCAATATGTAATCTATTTTCTATTGAAAACTATTTCTTTTCATTATTAAATGAATTTTTATTTTTATGAAATACGCCTTTCTAGATTTTTGGACTTGATTAAGCTGAATGAATAATATTTATCAATTATATTAAGGTAATATTCTTTAAGTCAAAACATCACAAAGCGTTAAAATTACTTTGAACATTATGTATAATAATTAATTGTATTCAAGTGAAGATTCTACTACTATAATTTAAAATTTATTGGTAATTGATCAAATATTAATTAAGGTTCGTTAATGAAATTATTTCTTAGCAAATGACAGTAAACACTTTTTTGATGAATCATTATTTTGCCTATTTACTTTAGTAAAAGCAAATTATTTAAATTTCATAAAAGATCTGATTTTTTACGAGGAGTATATTTCTTTAATATTTATTTTTTATTTATAAGTAATTACAGTCTAACATTTTTAATTTCACACTTTCCTCAAAATATATCTTTTGAAATAATGTATATTATACAGTAATACAAAATTTAAATCATGTGAACAATTTGAAATTTGTTAATCATAAAAAAATTTTGTATAAAGTCGTCATTTATAATTTGTACCAAACCTGTAAATAAAAACAAAAATAATATAAAATATTAAACAACAATGAAATGCACACACGATAATTTTCTTATAAAGGTATTTTTATTTCAAATTTCAAGAACAAATATCTTTTATGAGAGAAAAAGATAATTATAACTAAATGATGAACATTAAGCGTTAATACTTTGTTTCAGTCATAAAAACAATGTCTCAAAAATAGTTTAATTCTTATACATTGGCTAGAAAGATACTGTGAGATTTGAGTGCTGCATTTTTATTTAAAGAAACTTGAATATGTATATTTTGTTGTAAAAACAATATGTATGTGTATTTGCAAAAGAAAGATAGAAGAAGAAGGAAAAGATATAAGTACCTAAGCGTATGGCACCTTCAAACCTAATTTTATAAGTGAACGTTTTATTTAATGACAATTGTAAATTTAAAAAGAAATATGACATATATAAATACAAGTATACAATTTTATAAACAAGATGGCATTGAATTATAATTGCACATTTTGAGTTTCGACAATAGTATGTAATTATAAAGATATGTGTACACTTGATATTGCTATATATATAGTAATTACATAAATAATATAAATTTATTAAATTATTGATCTAATTATTCTATCTTAATCTTATAAATAAAAATATTTAATATATTCAATTCAATTTTGAATATAAATTTTCAAGTAATAAAACAAACAAGAAACATAATTATTTAAATAGTCGTTTCATTATTTTGTGTATTACAATTTTTTATAGTTTTGTCGGAATATTTGTTATATATACATCGAAATATTTTATAAAGTAAAAAATTTAATCTTACAATATGGATAACAATAGTAAGTATTTAATATATTTTTCATTTAAAATTGTAATGATTGAGAATAAATACATTTGATGAAATCAAACAATTAATTTTTTAATACATAATGTTTTTATATAAATTTACTACATCAAAAATTTGATGAAATCAATATAAAAGTTCATACTTTTTACAGCACAAAAAGATATCTTTTAAACCTTTTTAAAAAAACGTAAAACAACAAATAAATAATTATTCTAATCGTTTGAATTAAAATTCTTTGAGTCTCTGTATGTATTGATATTTAATATATTAAATAAATATATATTTTTAAATAATAGAATTTAGAAGAGAAAAAAATAAATTTATAATTTTTTTAAATAATTCGTGATATTTTTCAGTTTATTGACAAGTGCTAAATAAAACCCAAAAACATGTATTTACTTTTATTTGAAATAATAGTAAAATTAATTTTATAATTCAAATATAGAAATCTCAATATATATATGCGCAAGTGCATACTTTTAACCGACTTTACTGTACATTAAAAAACTGAACTGTCTAAATTCACCTACATTTGCACTTTATATTTTTTTTTCTATCTTTAAGTTTTCTTTCTATTTATCTTAAAACATATTCATAAAGTATTAACGAAAAAGATGGTCGGAATAATAAACGTTTATCTTTTAATAAAATTTCAAATTATTGAAACTCAAGAGCATAATTTATTTACTGGTTAACATATTTTTAAAAATTTATTGCAATATAAAAATCAGATACATAAATACATAATGATTTAATTAACTTTATACAACACTCATTGATGGATGCACTGTTTCCATGATTTAGTTATAAAAAATAGTACTGCATGTAAACGAAAATAGTTATTTTATATAGCGAAAGTTCTTGAAATATTTAGACTTTTCTTTCAAGAGCTTATAAATATTTGTATTATTCTTTTGTGTCATAAATTTTTTTTGCTATTAACTTGTATATCTGTTTCATTTCACATATAATGATCTTTAGAATTAATACTAAAGTCAAAATTTAATTTGCCATGCGGTGATTCAACCAAACTGTTCATATGCTTATCATCTTCACGCCTAAACGCATAGAAAGAGAACGATAAGAGTCAGTCTGTGCTGATGATCGGTATTGGTTTTGTATCTATGCTATTATACTTGTATATATGGTATCGATATTGACGGCGACCTACACTTTATTGGTCGGCTTCGGTATTCTCATTGGTTGAAAGGTGTCGAAAGAGCTGTGGTAAAGAAATGGATCGTATCGGTGGCAATAAAACTGGCTCCTCGACCCATCGTACGCAGCTATCTTACTTCTAGAATTAATAGTCCCTTCAATCTTATATCGACCAACATGAACTGTAGTAGCTAAGAAGACAAACATATGGATGCTGGTCTCAATCTAAGTGAAAATATAGACGTAAAAGGCTCAACCATCCCTGAGAAACCAGAGCCCCCAGATAAATGTAATTGACGTGAATATCTCGATAGAAAAGCTTCCAATTTTACCAAAAATAATTATGAGTATAATAAAAAAAAAAAATATATCAATAATAGGTTTTATAGCTCAGGTATATCTGGGCTATGAAATTCTGCAAGAGTTGGAATTATTAGAGTATAATACGAATTTGGAGATCAGATATATGATATATTATTAATTGCATACAGAGAATTAGGGAAAAAAGGAATTAACAAAAACTCCTTTTAAAAGAGTGAGTATACAATACCGCATTTAAGGAAAGTATATTCTATTAGGCAATATAGAATGTACAACATTGTTGTTCAATCTGTAGTACTTTATAGGTTAGACTATATAGAAGACTATACCTTTGATGATTCCTCCAATTGGTATGAAATAACAAAAAATAATTTAGCTTTCTTGACTGATTATTTATTACGTCTCAAAGAGTTTCGCTTTAGATACGGATTCATAAAACATCATAATGCAATAAAGAATGAGAGAGAATTGTACGAGAAAATTACCTAATGAAGGCTGCGATGGCAGTCTTTGGGTACCATAATTAGTATTCAGTTATACAAAGACTGAAAATGTATATTCAAACGAGTAGGGAAAGCAATTTTTCCTACTCATAAATATCCTATACTTAAAAATTACTTATGAAATTGAAAAGTAGGTAAATTATCACTCTATGTTAAAGACATGTTAAGACATGAAAGATGTATAAAGAAATTAAAACCACATTTTATACAATGAACATTGGTGATAATTGAATTTTATCGTATATTTCAAATGTTATGAGAAAACGAAAACTAATCAGTCGGCAATTACGGAATTCGTAAGTTTGTACAACTACTTGTTTTAATGGTATCACGAAACGCAAGTTCGATGATATTCATAGTATTAATGCTTCAGCTTTTACAGCATTAACATAAAAAAATACTGAATGAATTTTATAGAAGGTGGAAAACGTATGATCCAGGAACAGTACAATGGTGGAAAGTTGAAGATATTAAAACTGATTTAAAGATACTTGTTTAAAGATATTTGTTGATGCAGTGCGACACCTACTAATACGTATTGCTTGGGAAATTCAAATTATATTATTCATTTACTTAACAACAACCACATATTATATATTTTTATTATTATACTCTTAAACAATAAGAGTTTTCATTTTCTTGGATATTAAATTTTTAGTCATAGTTTAGCATAAAAAATTCTTTTAGAATTTACATTTGTAACAATTTAATATTTTATTTAATTTATGTTAACGGGGTACTATTATTTTTCCAATACAAACTTTATATAATTTTTAAAGTACCAATTTTTTTCTAATTAGTTTTTCAAGAGCATAAAACCTTAATTTATTTTTCACAGCTTCTTTATCAATAAAAATAATCTGTACCATATATTTATTAAATTATCTTTTGTTGATATTCATATTAAATATGTAGATATAATTTAATGAGTGTGATTATTGTAAAAATAGTCTGAAATTAAAAAAAATTTCTTTTATAATTAATAATATTACAAAAAATTCATCTAGAGACTTACAATAATGAATTAATTGATTTCGAAGAATATATGTAAATATAAATTTGACACATTATTGATTAATAAAATAGTTTAACAGTAAAGTACAACTTAAAAATCTGTTAAAATCATCAATAAGAAAAAAATTATTTCTATCGTTTTTATAATTTAAATAAATTCTGTGAAAGATCGATGATAGAGTTGATTCTATTACTTATGCATATATATTTCATTAAGTCTTACGTTTCTCAAAGAAATAAATCAATAAACTTACATAAAAATAGAAATTCTTGATTAAAACGTTTTATTATAATAAATATAGCAAAAGTTGAATATTTTAATATTTTATACAAGGAAGTTTTTTTTTACATATAATGTATTTATCAAAATAACATCATTTACTTTCTCAAGAATTATATTTAACATCAACAATTACATAAAATTAAAAAAATTGCTTTACGAACAAAGTGAAATAGGACTTAGGTTTTTAAGAAATTATTTATTTAAATTAATGTGAATATGATAAGTTTCATCGAGAACATGAAGAAAACATTTATAATTTATTTGACACGAGAATTAAAGAAATTCCGTTATTATGGGTGAAACTTGAAAAAAAATTATTTTATAAGTATTGTAATACGCGTGAAATTATAGGGAAATTATTTTATGTAATAATTTCTTCGCCAAGACTAGATTTTGTAATTCGATTTTTTTATTTACCAAATATTAAAAAAAATCAAGTCACTGTTATCAAGAATCAATATCGAGTTTCATGTACATTAGTACTTATATCAGAAAAGACCTTTAATACCATATAAAATTGGCAATATATAAAGAATATATATAAAGAAAATTGTTGTTTAAACAAATTTAAAAGAATAAATCAATAACGAAGTATTTGATATAATTTGATATATATGTAGAATATTATTCGGAGACTAGTCGAAATTTTTATATCGACAGTTTACTAAATTTTATTGATGACTTGGTGGATTAATATGTATTTAACATATATTTTTGTATATAAATTTATAAATAAATCATCCTAATAATTTTTAATTAAAAAATATATTCAAACTGTGCAATTAATAACCAAACTTTTTTCAATATTTGGATAAATAATTTAAAATTTTATATTTTAATTTTAGAAATAAATATCAATGGGAAACAAGTATTTGTTATTTATAAGGAAAAATTTTTTCAAGTATAAACACAAAATTTTTCAGTAATAAATTTAAAAAAATATATGTTTTCGAGTTGGTAATACTCTGAGAAATTTAAATTCTTTTTAATTTTTAAACAAAGTTAATCTATTCATAATAATTTGGAAACAATTTATAAAAATTTCATTATTAAAAATTATTGATAGTATTAAAATATACGATCGACAATTTTAACATCATAACTGTTAAAAGGCAATTTTTTAGTTCTTCTGATATTCAGTTATACAATCAATAACAACTAATTATTATCGATGCAATTGTTAATACAATATTGAAGAGCGAACGTACTCATCGTAATGCATTTACATTGGTTGGCAAAAGTGAATAAAATACTTTCACATTCATCTTCTTGATATTAAATGTTAATAAATACTATAATTCTTACATTTGCTTGATATAATTGTAAATATTTAACATTTCATTAAAAATTCTTTATACTTTTGATAGATTATTTAAACAATAATTATTAAATAAAGTGATTATGTTCAAGAACATTATTTTAATTTCTCTAGCATAATATAATTTTGTTTTTAATTAATATTGTATGTAAAGACACGTTAAAAACACCAAATAACAAAATTATTTAACATATTTTCTTATACAATAACAAAAAGATGATTTTATGAAAGAATTTTTAGTTGATGCTGTAACTATGTATTCTTGTAATTTCTTTAACTTTAAAGAGCAGACCAAACCGTGCTTAATGTACTATACAATAAAGTGCAACGTTACATATACGTATTATTTATACTTGTTAATGCACCTTCGTGCAAGTAATATTTTTGAACTATTCAAAAATATATCTGTATACAGCGTGTTTTTATATTCGATTACAATATACGATCGTTTAAAATGATATGTCGTCAAAACAGTAATTATTATCACAGTTTTTGTGATTCAGATTAATCGATTGCAAAAAAGTATAACTTCCCCGTTTTTTTCATTCTTGTCTTGACACTCATACGCGCGAGTATAAGAAAGGATAAAGACGATAATACAAGTTATGTATTTATGAAATACCACTTAAGTTTAGCATGAGTTGAATTCGATATTAAATCAAGTCTCGTCTGATGCTGCCAATACAAGAATTTAATTTTTAATTTTTTGTTAAACTTAACGAAAGGAATAAGCTTTGATTATTAAAAAAAACATTTTATATTTAATAACAAAAATAATTTTAAATTTAAAGCTTAAACTAACACAATATTATGTTTAGTAATTTTTGGCATTTTAATAAAAATTACCTGAAATATTTAAAACTTTGATATTATTTTGCAATTTAATCAAATGCTGAATATATTCATTTTTTAAAAGAATTAAAATAAATAAATAATTTATTTAGAATACATAGAAATTATTATATGATCATAAAAGTAAAAATAAATATAAAGTGTTCTTTTTAAAATAATGAAAGTCATCCAACACTTACGGTAAAACCCCTTTGTTTTTTCTATCACTTTCTATCGTGTTACTCCTTTAATTTTTGGTTTTGGTATTTACTACTTAAGCCTAAATATTGTCTCATTATTAAGCTAAATTTATTTATTTTTTTTTCAAGCAAGAGACGAGAAACGCGATTTAGTTATAATATTATACCCTTGACACTGCAATGTGAACCGAACTAATTCGGCGGTCTTCCAAAATATATATAAGAAACCTGTATTGAATGTCATTAATAAATAGGATAATACAACTTTAAAGCTCTTCGCCTCGCAATCACGGCGATGCTTCGAAAAATTCCTTAATAATTACGTCTTTGAAAATGAAAAAGCACTATTCGATAACAGTCATAACAAGTACAGAGCATAGAACAGTCATAGTGACTAAATCTTTATGCTTCCTAGGCGATCGTCTAAGTTACACTTGCACCGTAATAAAAATTTGAGCACGTTTTGGCTCACTTAAACTTCGTATATATAAATTCGCTTGATTCGAGTAAAAATCTATGCTACTTCCAACAAAAAATAAGGGGAAAAACTGTACATACAATAGCAAAAATAGGGCAAGAAACCTATTCATAAATACTTTTTTTCTTTCTAGAATAAAGTTCGCTTTAAAATCTCTCACTTTAGAGGATTTCAGAGTATTGTCTGTTTACATTTTTGCGATTTATTTGAATAATTGTATAAATTTATAACAAATTAATTTATAACTAATAATTATTAGTAGAAAAAATACTTTTCATTTGTGATTATTAGTTGTTATTTCAATTAGAATTCAAATAAATTGTAAAAATTTATGCTTGAGTTATTTGATATTTATTATTGAATTAACTTAGGTAAAAATATTCTCTATAAATATCGCAGTATCTTCAAAATAACTTATTTAAGAAATATAATTTTTAAAAGTTTTGTATCTCTATAAATCTCAAAGAACGCATATTTTTTTATAAATCATTCATAAACATTAAAATTCGAATAGGTTTCCGAGCTTATATAGTTAAATCTCATATTCTCCCTGTTATTCGAATTACACATCACTAGTCATACACAATATTTACAGGAACCGAATGAAATCACATGTTAATTTCGTTCCATCAGCACTATGAAATATTTTCAAACATGGCCCATTATACGACGTATTATAGTCTTTTTTCGCTGCTCGTCTTTCGAGCGTCTGGCGATTCTTTCATATTATATATCACACAGTAGAAGCTCGTTTTCGCGCTTATACAATCAATAGAAATCACGCATACCAATGTTCACCCAATATAATAAAACGTGGCAATTATTTATTCTACTCTACTTTTGAATATTTATTTTAAGTATTTTATTTTCTAAAAAGATGTAAAAGAATAATAAAATTATAAACATTTTCTTATAAAACAGAAATTGCACAATAATTAAATTTTCACCACATTTTTGATTGAGTGAACGTGGTGCAGTATATAACGAATCGAAAGACGAAACAAGTGAAATATAAAATAATTATCTCATAAATATAAATTTCCAACGATTTTCTTAAAACGTGTGTCTAAAACGACGCATGGGTCCCCTGATGGAATTTAGATTGATTTCCATTGCGGCTTATGGGGACCCCCCCTTGCATGTCAGGGAAGACCCCGAGGAACCCATAACGCCTTGCTCTGCTCATCATCTACAGAAGCCTTAACTTGTGTACAGATATATGCTATATTTACTCCAGCTGGAATAACCGCTGAAATAAAAATTATAAATTAATATTTATTTGTAATACAAATTTTTTTTTTAATCTTCGGTAATTGTATAATTTTAAACTTAATAAGTTGTTATATTAATACTAAGTCTTGCACGTGTATAAAATGATTTATTATTGAATATTATTACCATTTATAAAATGTCTGTATTCTGCCTCAAGTTTCAAAGCGTGCTCGTACATTTCTTTCGCTGCCTTGGCACTGACTTTGTCGCTAGGATAACGGGAGTCTTTCACCTCTTTTATTTGTTTTGTGCTTTTAAATTTGATCAGTAATACTATGGGATATATCTGATGCCTATGTAATCTTTCAAGAGATGCTATAGATATATCCAAAAGACAATGGGAATTCTAAAAAGTAAAAAGAATAAAAGAAAATAATAACTATAATCTTTTATAATAAGTACGATATATTTTCTAAATCACTTGAGAAATGAAACCATACCTTTTCACAGATTTCTTTCACTGCTTGTACTGTCGTGCATTCAAAATAACTACCTTTTTTGCGATAATCAACATAAAGTGAATCCCTCAAACCTTGTTCCAGTGTAGCTTGCGAACAATGCATTGCTTCAGGTAAGCACTTTGTAAATTGTCCAGGAAATTCTTGAAGAAGTTTTGTTGCTACACACTCGTTTAATGGACCAATTATTAAAACTGGTCTTAAAGCTGGGTCTTAAAGTGAAATAATTATAATATTATTTTTAATATTTTTAATAAATATTTATTAAATACAATTTCATCTAATTTCGATTCTAAAGTTGCAAAGAAAATAGTAATGTTTTTTTTTTATAAATTAAAACAATATATTTACTAAATTTGATCTTAAATAAATCGACAATGTAACTTTTGATGTAAATCCTGAACTGAAGAATCCATAGGTAAGGCAAAAAAAAAATGAAATGTATGTAAATGAACTTTTCGCATTTTAATACAAAGTTTATAAATGAAAAACTTTGCGTCATCAATGTTGTCATTCAGTTACAATAGTATTAGAATTACTAAAATTATTAAAATCTAATTTCTGGAATTTGTAGAATAGAACTTACAATCTAGCCTCTCAACGCGTTGATAACTCAAAGGAAGATTTTCTTCGTTCAAAGTGCCACTGTCACTATACCAGCCCATATTAACGCCAGTGAGTTGTGATAAATCTTTACTATCCCTACTTGATGAACGCTGATGTTTCTTTCGCCTAAAGAAGCTTCGCCTAGCGCTAGTTGTTCCACGCCTTCCAGCATCCGTTTCTAAATCACCGAGTGACCTCCGTAAAAGCAATTCTTCTTCGACTCTGCAATAACAATTGTTTTAGATAAAAAATTTTTTTTTTTAAGAATATAAATAGAAAGTTTATAGTCATTAATTTATGTGTTCCAAATGCATGATAATCAATTTACCAAAAAATTATAATACTTTTTTTATTCTTAAAAAACAAACCGTTGTAATTATTTTTTTATTAAAGTAAGTAAATAGAGAATATCAAACAATTAAATCAGGTTCTTACTTAAATTTGCTTGGAATAATTCCACAAGTTTGTCTCCTGCCAGTTTGATCAACGAGCCACGCCCTCCAATGTCCAGGCGTTCCATTAAACATTGTATTATCTACATAAAGAATGTCGTCTTTGTTAAACTTGAGCTGCAGACTATCGCCAACTTCCCCAACCCGATCGAACATTGCCTTTACATAGAAACTATCTCCTGGCTTATCCTTAACTTCGTTGTATCGCTCGGGGATATATTGAGCGATGAGCGTCACTTTATCAGCCGGTCGCGCTAATTCGAGAGCCGCTTGCTCGGCTGTGGCTTGCCTCAGATCGACGCCATTATATTCTAAGATACGATCCCCCATGTGTAAGCCAGCCTCTTCAGCTAGACAACCTGGCTGAACCGAATGAACGAAAATGCCAACGCCATTGCCCCCCACAAGGGAAATTCCGAGGTTCGAGCATTTTCTCGTTTCTATAAACAGGTATCGCGGATCACTCGGTGGTGGTGTTTTACTGTTACGATTCTGATCCTCTTGTGCTGGACTACATAAATATAAAATAATATTAATTTTTTTTTAATATTTTACTATTTTTAGTCTTAATTTTTTTTGGTTTAGATATCTAAAAGAATTTTAAAATTGAATTAAAAATCAAGACACAGATTCAGACATGCATTTTAGTGTAATTCACGTTTTTTATTTACCTGCGTACTGTAGCATTTTGTCGTTGCAGTGTGGTAGCACCCTGATTTATCTGGGCTCGAGTGAGTGTACCTGTGCCTCCAAGGCTGTTACGAATGCCGTCAAGGGTAACACTAGTACGAAGCTCTGGCTTTCGAATATTAATATCTAGTGAGGCTGAGTTACGAATTTCACGTTCGCGGTCCTGTGTTGTTCTTACCTGAGAACATAAATGTAAACATTTTTTACAATTTTTTTTTTAATTTTTAATCGATTAAATTTTGAAATAGTAATTACTATAATTCGATAACTCTATTCGATGTTGAATTTTTTCAAGCTTATCTAATTTTTTAGGTATAATTTTTACTTTAATATTTTTATCTATTATATTTTAAAACTTAAAAAAATAGTTCACGTGTTTCTTAAATCTAAAAGTTATTTTCTAATAAGTGATTGAATAAGTATTATACTATGTTATATAATACCGTTTATTTTTTAATAAGTATTTGTATAATAATTTCATATAAAATGAATAATATATAAATTTGTATTAGTTAGCTGCAATGAAAAGACATTAATTCAATTTTTTATCATATACAAGAATAATTAATACGTATTGAAAAAAAGAAAGAAATATATAGGCTTTCACCTCAACAGATGCTGAGGTTCGCAGATCACGTTCTCGATCTCGTTCTTTGGGTGTTCTAATGGTCGGTATGCTGGATTGATCACGTTCTGGTTCAGAAGATTCCAATGGTTCAATTGTACTCTTGCGTGAAGTTTCAGGGCTATTGCAAGGTGTTGATGAACCACTATGACTTACTTCTTTGTCACCGTTGTCTTCTGAATCGCTCGAAGATCCGGATCCCTCAAGTTCGCTATATTCTATGGATAAAAAATAATGTCTATGATTGACCATCATTGAGATAACAAAAAAAAGTTAGTTTCTTAATTATTCATGGATTTATTCCTTATTTGTAATCAGATTCTATTTAAAGTCAAAATAATTTAATTTATTTGTATAATTAATTTTTTAAATATTATTCATAATTTTAATTTCAGGATTACTTTCTTTTATATTTTTTATAACTGTTTAAATTAAAATGGCATTAAAAAATCTGGATTCACGTTCTCCAACACTGTAAAAAAGTATTTAAATCGGTTAATTTTAAGGTATATTATTCACAGAAATTTACAATATTTAAATCATGCGAGGTAAACATTTATGATATTTATAATTTAAAATCGTGCAAAAAACAACATTAAAAAAATAAAAATTTAAAGAGGATTTTTTATTCATAATAAATATTATTATAACAATAGTTACTGTTCCTGTACAATAATGTTACGTAAAATATAAAGAAACAAGAAAAAAAGTATTATTTTAAAATTAGTTTATAATAAAAAAATATTAACATCCTAATGCATGAGTGAATTACAAAAAATCCTATTCTTTTTCATTTATTAAGCACCGATTTTTAAAAGTAAAATTAGAAATTTATAAGTATAATCCAATAAAAGAGCTTGTTATTTAAAAATGCAATTGTTAATTAGTGTTTAAGAAGTGCAATAATTGAAATTACAAGCAGTTATTATATAATACCAATAAACAAATTATTATTATAAAATATATAGTACAATAAACCTCAATAAGATTTCTTTAATAAAATGTTTTGTTAACGTACTATAAACAAATAATAATTAAAATTTAAAATTTTAAAATATTTATAATTTGAGTAACATTACGAATTCTACATCATTTACAAACGGTAGATAGGTGAAGTATCATCTACACTACAGTCAAATGGCAAATACTCACTGTCAGGACTATACTGCACAAGCATCGTGAATGAGTTACCGCACTGTCTCAGAATATTTGCTGCCACCTGATACGAGTCACACGTTCTCATATTGATTCCGCAAACGTCTAACAATTGATCACCAATCTGCAATCCGATTTGCGACGCAAGACTATGCTCTGTCACAGATGAAACGAAAACTCCTCCGCTTTCCAAGCAAGATATCTGAATACCCAGTGGTTCCTGGCTTTTCTCTATGTGGATTCGTCTGACCTGACCGTGTGCTGGTCTCGCATAACAATAATCAGGCATGCTTGATCTTTTACTACCGGCTGTTCTGGTACTACTTCCAGTCGCATCGCTTCCGGTTCCCGGGCTTAGTATTTCCAATTGAAAGGAAGGCATAGGGCTTCCGCGCTCCGAGGTTTTTTCTATACTGCCAGATGAAAGCTTACCAATGCTGCTTTTCGAGGTCACGCTAGGATTTGAAGGTATCCTAAAGCGCTGATTTTCCTTCTTCCTTGGAAAAGTACCGCCTTCGTAACTACCAGCTGCCGAGCCATGCGATACGTAGGGAGGTACATCATAGGAGCTCATTGTAGGATGGGCGCGAGGCTTGTGATAGTGTAAGTCAACCGAAGGCGTGTGCAGGTGCGCAAAGTTTGGCTGAGGCTGGGGACTATAAGGGGGCTCGAAACAGAAGGAGCGTGCGTCGGGCAAACCTATTGACTCCCCTGACTGAGCACTTGGAAGGGACGGTGGCGAAGGATATCGTGAGTTATTGCTAATGCTGATTGGTTGCTGATGAGGATGGTGAGGATGAGGATGCGCGTAAGGTGGGAATGAGAAATTACCGGGTCCGACCAGGCGTGGTACTCCGCCACTTCCCCCGCCAGAGGACGATGACGCCGAGGCATAAAGTTGTGAGTGGACCCGGTTGTGTGTCAGCGAATCTACTTGGCTACTATTGTCGTGGCTAAGAGGAGTATATTTGGTATTGCCAGCATTACTTGCATTAGCGGTAGAACGCTTGCTTTTCGTATAATAATCGACGTCACGATTAGACTTGATGGAAAAATCGATGCTTGTTTCAGATGGTGTAAGAACCGAGCCAAGACTACCGTCACCCGTTTTATCGAGGCCAATGTCTTTGAATTGTACTGCCGAGGGTACAAAGGACTTCTGCCCGTGCAACTGAGCAGACTTGGTGAAGCTTGGTAAAGGACTCTCGACTGCTTTATACACTGTGTGTCTATTACTACCCATACCACCAACCCCACCAGTTAGGTTTGCCAATGGTATGGGATTGGAGATGCGATTGTAATTATAAGAGCTTTCATATTTTGGGGGATTATTGAGAAGCACGCTTAGGGGTAGACGTTCCTTTGTTTTGCGTGGATGCAGGATCGTACCCGTGCCGTTCTGGATGAGGGGTCCAATACGTGCCTTTGGCCACGTACCTCCATTTTTATCAGCAGAGGATTTGTCGGTACCACTAGCGGTGTTTAATCCACTAGTAACGCCAACGCCACTACCGTTTGCACCAATTCCTCGACGTTTACTTCGCTTCAACACGCCATTATTACCTGAAAAGTTAAAAAGTATTTAATTAAATGATTTCGTAATAGATATAGAAAACTGATTGTATTAAGCAATAATATAAATTTTACTCGAAAATATTCTAGTACTTCGATTAAATAGTTCTGTTAAATAACTATTTAACAGAAACAAAAGTTGCAAATGGAAATAATTGTGGTTATAATGTTATAACTTAAATAATTTTTAATATTTTATAAGCTACTGAAGATTGAAGAATATAACTATAATTCATAATAATTCATTTAAATTTATCTTTTTAAATTTTTAAATTTATCTTTTTAAATTTTTAAATTTATCTTTTTAAATTTTTAAATTTATCTTTTTAAATTTTTAAATTTATCTTTTTAAATTATATTACTTATAATTTCACTAACTGTTATTGGCTTTCTTGTGATAACTTTCAATGACAGAATCAAGTTTGGCGATAGCATCCTGCTCTTGCTCGAAAGTGTTAGGGCTTGAGTTCCTGTGTCGCTTTTTTTTTTCCTCGCGGTCCTTACTGTGTCGGCGTCCCCTGACAATATCAATCTTTTCTCGGAAGTTGTCCCAAGCATTACTAATGCCACTTGGTTTTTCGTTACTCATTGATTTAGATACTTTGTACACACTACGCTCCCCAAAATTTGAAGCAATGTAGCGACGATCATAATCATCGGATGTCGTCTTGAGCATCATGCGTTCTTGTTCAGTTTGCGAACAGCTATTTACCATTTTTTGCTTTTCTGAGCTAAAAGTACCATCTATAGGCATTGCGTCAGCACTAGAGGCAGCTGTTAATGGTATTCCTTTTAATGTTGTTATTGTAAGGACGTCTGTGGATGTGTCGTTTAGGATTGCCATAGCTTCATGGGCTGATATCACTCCTTCCATCGATTTACTATTTATCTATTTTAAATTTTATAATATGAATTAACAAATGAAATTATCTTATAAAATTACGAAATTTGCATTGTTTCAGTACTTTTCAATAAAAATAAAAATATATAATGATTTATTATTCTCTGTTTACTTACAAATCTAATTATTATAATATAATATGAGTAAAATTAAAAAAATTATTTATAATACTTATTATGAATTAAAAATAAAATTTCACAATCATTTAAAGCATTTTTATATTCTAATATCAGCAATGGGATTATATATATTTCTTAGTTTTCGAAATCAATAAAATTATGTTGAATCAGTGTTCACTTTTTCATATATTAACAAAAATGTGAAATATAATAAAATTAATGGATTAAAGAAAAATAAAAAATAAACAACTTTTCTTTGATATTTTTTTTAGCGCTTATATTACGAAATTAAGTCAAAATAATTAATAACTTCATAGAAATTTAAATATAACTAAAATTTGTACAAAAAAATTTGTAAAAAAATAGTTATATGAATTATTTATTTTTTATAAAAGCTAAACATATTAAAATCGATACTTACATTTAAAACTCTATCGCCAACGGCGAGATAACCATCTTTAGCTGCAAGACTGCCAGGCGATATCTTGCCAATATAAATACCAATTTCTAATGTGATGCCATGTGATACAGATCCTATAGGTAATTGTGTTGTTCTTAAGGATCTCCTACCCAACCTGCGCCTCCTAATAGTAAGAGTGGCGGGCCCAGCATTACACGATCGTAACGAATCCATAATCATGCGTGTCGAAGCAGCTGAGCAGTCAATATTATTTACCCTCAATATACAGTCGTTTACTCTGAGTTTATTTTCAATAACACTTCCAGGTGCAACCTGAGCCACATATACACCGGTATCATCTGGATAGTATGGATTATCTCTGCCACCCACAAGCATGAGACCAAGATCACGTTCAGAGTCAACTCCCAACCTACCGAAGTCTACGTGTATGGTCACAGCATCCCATTCATTATCTGAATCATGCACACTCTGACCATACTGACTACTGCGGAGGCTATGATCACCTGATTCGATTTTTTCCTTAAGGTCCTTCAGTTCTTTGGATGCTTCGTTACGCTGTTTCTTTATATCGTCTGAATCACGCAGTGCATTGGCTAGATCTGAGACTGCACGATCGCGTTCTTTCCGTAACCTGTGCCAAACAAAATATTATTATAATGGTGCAATTCTTATTACCTTCTGCACCAATTCAGTAACTTTTTTCATTTACATTTTTTATATTATATATATTCTTATTACTAAAGATGTTTATTTTATATTGAGTTTTTAATATTCACATTATGTTTTACAAAAAGATTTGAAAATTTTTTGTGATTACTATTCAATTAATATTCTTATTAATAAGTAATAGTAATAATTATACATAAATATTTAGTAAACGTTGAACGTTACCGTTATTGTAATATGTAAGACATCGATACAATTTTGGCAAAATTAGTTTAAAGATATCTTGCATTTGATTTATATATATATATATATATATTGTTAGAATACAATTTTACAATTATCTCATTTGTGTTTTTTAGATTAAATTATATTCTACGTAAAAATTTCAGATTTAATTCTAACTCAATATAAAATTTATTATTTTATAAAATAATAAGTTCTCTCAATATTTTACGATTTTCAAATTTGTTCTTAAACGGAATGACGCATATTAAAGATAAAAGGATTACCTATCACATAGAGTTCTGATACTTTCACGTTCCAATACGATCTTATCACGTTCACTGAAAGCCCAGTCACGACGACGTTTCGACACTTCGGCTTCCTGCACAGCTTCTTCAAGATCTGCTTGTAATGTATCGACGAACTTGCGCAGTTTATCAAGCTCAACATTGGCCTGATCAAGATTCTCCATGCGCTCCTTCTCACGCTTCGCGTAATCTCTGGGATTACTCTCTTTTTCAGCTTCTTTGTTTGTAACATCACGTTCCGTATTATACGAGTGCAATTCTAAACGATTTTTTCGATCGCGACTAGAGGCTTCAGAATAATCGCCGAACTTCTGTCGTAATTCATTGCACTCTTTAAGAGCCTCATCACGGTCATGTAGGGCTGACGATATTTCCCGCCGTAAAGTTTCTATCTGATAAGATAAGGTTTTCTTCTAAACAAAAACAAATAATATTTAAACTTCATTTGATGTTTCAGCAAATATGAAAAACGAAAATTCAGTTTCATATTAATTTTTTTTAAACAATTACTTTTTGTATACAATTGTATTGCTTCATAATAAATATATATTAAATGAAAGTAAAACAAATCATTTATATTTGAGTTATTATAAAAAGCAAAGCCTTAAATGTTAATAAATAGTTTTTTTGTCGGTAGTTTCTACGGTAACTATAAGAGTTATTCCAATTATGAATCTTAAGAAGTATATAATTTTCAGAATTAAACATATTTAAGTAACATACCTCTTCAACTAACTGCTTGTTTTCGTTCTCTAAATGCGTGACCTTTGCGTATGCCTGACTCAAATCGTTACCCAGTGTTTCCATTTCCTGATGGACAGTATCCCTCTCGCTCATAATTAAGCTATATTCGTGTAGTGCAGCATTACGTTCCTCTGTTAGTCTTTTGATCTCTTTACTCGCTTTCATACGGCCTACCATTGCCTGATTAATTTCTTTGACTGCTTCCTCATGCTGTTGTGATACTTTGGCCAAAGCCTCACGGTATTCATTTCTCTCGCGTAACGCAATATCCCATTGGCGGATTGCTGCAGTGCATTGCTGCTTTAAACCATTGCGTTCTCGTACGGCGCTGTTTCGTTCCTGCACCACGTCCTCGTATTGTTTCTTTAAACGAGCTGCTTCCTCTTGAGCCAATTCCAACTGTGACAAAAATGTATTTTAAGTTAAACGTTGCGTTGAATTAATATTTTACGGGATAACACGAGTAGCTTTTATTATTTTATAACTTTTTCATATTTTTTCTTAATGTAGTTTACATTTTAATGAATAAAATGTGAATTTTAAAAATACATAAAAATTAATTTATAATTTCTTGCATCAACATTCTATTTTAATATTTTAATACCAAAACTAATAATTATTTTTAATCCTTTATTTATAGATTGTAAAAAATTTCGTTTTCAATATTTTTCAGTATTCAATTTACAAAAATGACAAAAAATATAAAAATATTGTTATCTTAACTTTTTACATATGCATTTATTTTTACAAAGTTTTATAAAGACATATTAAATTAAAAACGTTTCTTGTTTTACAAGCTAATACAGAATCTTTAAAAGAGAATAAAACTTTTCATGTTCTAATTTTAACGATAAGGTATCACTGCTGTTATTCACTTTTAGTAAGAAAGAAGGAGAGAGAGAGAGAGAGAGAAGCAAACTCACCTTATTAACAGCCGATGAGTGTGACGATATCAAGTCATCATACCTTTTCCTTAAGGAATCATACTCGTCCTTCATCGCTTCATACTTCCTTAAAGCTGACAGATAGTGCTGATTCATTGTATCAGCTGCATTACTTCCAGGATCCCCTACTAGAACCTCCTGATTTTGACATCTTAGCTCTGTTACTTCCTTTTGCAACGCTTGTACCTCTCGATCCAAGCGTTGCTTATCATTAACGAGATCACTGTACTTTCCACGTAAGGCTGAGGAATCCTGAACAGATGTTGACTCCGTTTGACTCATGGCTGCTATGTGCTGGCTACGATAATACTCCAGTTCCTTCATAGTATGCTCGCATCTTTTAATTTTAAAATGAATTAAAATCTTCATATAAAAGTTATAAAAATCATCTCTTACCCCTAATAATTTTTTTACATAGCAAAATACTGACTAGTTGTGAAATAAAGAAAATTTATTGTACCAATCTATCAATTGATTATGAATAACTCTTCTAAATGAAAAAAAATTGTTTTTGTAGAAATTACTTAATAGAGTGAATTAATCTATTATTACGTGTTTTTAAATTGATTCCAATATTCCAATATTTTAAGAAACTATTTAAATATTATGTTAATATGAGCTTTATATACATCGAATTCATTTTTTAGCAAATTTTAATTATGTGCAATTTAATACAGAAAAGAATATAGGAATAGAAACCTATCACCTTGTCATAAAATTTAAATCAATCCAATGCCTGTGTATATAAAATTGAAAAATTTCAAAGCAATTTGTAGTAAATAATTTTTTATTATTCATTTGGAAAAGATGTTTTAAAAATTAAATAAAACTCAATTCAAGCTTAGAAAATTGTATAAATTATAGAAAGTATTAAAATAATCTATTAAACCTATGATGAAATTCTATATTTAAATTAATTTTTAATAAAATGAAACAATTCGTAGTAATATCAATAAATCTTATTTTTCATGAGCAAAACAAGAATTATTTAGGCCAAAATATAAAAATTAATTTTAGTATCTAATTTATTTCAATTTAAAAATTTTTTTTGCAGTTTTTAGTTTACTTAAAGTGATCGCTAATTCTAAAATTAATACTAAATATAGTATCTGATTATTATTTTTAACTTAAGTGTATTATTATTGTTAAATTTTATTTAAAAATAAGATTAAAAAAAATGCCAAAAATTACTATATCTGAATAATTAATTTTTATTGTTTCTTTGTTTAATAATTTCAGCATACATTTATAATTTTAAAAAGAATTTCTACCTTTTAGAATAGAAAATAATTTATTACATTGTGTTGTAGGTATAATAAAAAAACCCAATTCAAATATCCTTACGCTTAACATAATCACTTAGATTTAAATAAAACAAAAAACAGTTTAGATATAATTTGATTTTTTTTACATTAGAGTAATAATATAACAAACTATAATTGATATAATATTATACAGAATATTATACTATCAAAAAACCGACGACAAAACAGAAATTCGCTTCGCATGAAAGAATAATTTTCAAAGATTTAGTAGTTGCTTTCTGAGTATGAAATTCTCGCATAGAATTTTAAAGGCTAGTCTGTATAACAAGCAGAAAAAAATTCACGCTTCTAACGTTATCAAGTAGTTATGTACTTTTTCTCACTCTCTCGAACTTATCGATATTTAATACACATCTATACACAATTCATGCGTGCATGGCTGGTTGATATGAAATATTGATTTTTTTACGTTTGATACTATTTTTAAAGCTATTTTTTAAACAAGAAAAGTCTACAAAAGACGTGTTTGATGCAAGTAGCGAGTTATACACATTTGGTAGATACAGGGTTATAAAGTAATCGGACTTGCGTGATAGTTAAAACTAAAGCTGGAGAGAAGTTGTATGAATTACATTTTAAAGTTAATTCATGTATGAACTGCTAGAGTACATTCAAGTAAGTGAACCGTTAAATAACCATTGTTTATGAAAAATAATATGAAAAAATTTATAAGGAATAAATCTAAAAAGAAAGTTAAAAAGATCGATAAATGTGTAGGTCATAGAACTAAGGTATTTATGAATAATAACTTATAAATTTTAATAAAAATATATTTGAAATGCAATTTCGATTTCACAATATTAAGACTCAGTTACCTATTGCTATTTTTTTAAACAAAAATTTCCTAAGTATTTAGTAGAGTAAATAACAATATTATTTTAAATAGTGTATTATGAAATATATGCTCTATACTTAAATTATTTAAAAAAAGTACTTTATATATTTTTTAAATCAATATTTATTTCTATCATTTTATTGTTTAAGAAATAAAATTTAAAATTAGCCTTCTACATGATATCTAAATGTTACGCGAAATCTCATTTTTACATTTCCAAAAAAATTCAACGGTTATTTATCGTAATATTCTCACTTAAAATAAAAATAAAAATGAAACAAACCGTCTAATAGTATCAGAGTGCTTATGCCTAAGTAGTTGATATTGAGCTTGCAAATCATCATAGTCACTTCGACATTCAGGACCACCAACTGGACTTCCAACGCTGTCACATCCTCCACTATCTCTTTCTACATGTCGCAAATATAATTCATTTCAAATAAAATGAAAATAAATACTGAATTATGGCAAGAATAAGATAAGTAAATTAAAACTAACATCAAAAATATTGATCTAAATGCAGACAGAACTTAATTTCAAACCGATTTAATGATATAAAAGACAAAAAGAAGAGCTAATAAATAATGATCTACAGCGCTAAATATACTCATTTATACTTGAAATGATAACTTTACAATAATACATTAAGTTGACAGTTGAAAAAATATCGCGATCGCTTACCCACATTGAGTGCTCCATCTGAAAAAAGTACCTAAATTATTTTTAAATACAAATTACCGATAAAACTTGTTTTTATTTAAATATAATGTAAATGCTTGTAAATGAAATAACGAAATTAAGTTTGGAGCAAACAATGAAAATGCTAGTGCAGCAAGCGGTCTGTAACGTTAATTGTTATCGTAACCAAAACAATGCAATTTAAAGCAGAAGTAACTTTCACCAGGAAAGAAATCATTGGTCACGCACATGAACATCACGATTCACTCCTTTTTAATATTAGTGAAATCAAAAGTGAACTACACGCGCTTGTTATTTTATTTTTCGCGAGTTACGTGAGAATAACCCGATTTATAATCTGAACAAATAATAAAAAGATTCAGAAAACGACATATTCAAATTAAAAAATTAATGTACCAAGAAGATAATACATCGATATATACCATTATTAAATTCAGCAATTAAGTTCTATTATAAATTATTAAGACATTTTTAAAATTTTTAAAAACTAAAATATATAGTAATGTATTTATATTTATTATATAATTACATTATTTTTTACTCTTTTTATCTTATCCCTTAATAGTCTAAATATTTCTTAATGATAATCTTTAAATACATTTATAATACAAGTAATAAATTTATCACAAATATATATAATTATATAAAGATAAAGTTTTTAATTATTTAATTATTTAAAATTTCATGTTTGATAATCAATAAATATTTAAAAAATAATTAGCTGTAGTGTATTATATTTAAAAATTTCCAATTATTTTTTATAAAGCTTCATGTTTTATACTTAGATAGTTTTAAATATTTCAATGATAATAAATCATAAAAAATTAATATTATATTTAATAATCCATAACATAACATAGTTTAATTACTAGACAAAACATTTTCTGCTAAAATGCATCCGTATACATTTATATATATTCAATACATTTTTCTCAAATTTATAATGCATGTGAAAAAATTAAATATAGATAAAACAATAAAAATATGTTAAATATATCGATTATTTATAATCAAACGTTCGATCAAAGCTAAAAAAAATTTTTATTTTCTAAAACTTTGTATTTATAGTATGCGCATATCTATGTATATATGTGTACAAATAAATAAATAAATAAATATATATGTATATGTGTATATATATATATATTACACAGTATATACACACATATTTAGTATTCTGTACAGATCTTTTTATTTTTTAATAAATAAAACTTACCACTACTACCAGCGCTATCCAATGAAGAGGCTCCAGAAGCCATGCTCTCCATAGCTCCTGACTGGCCTGTGCTATTCCAGCAAGATAAGTGTTGACAAAGTTCGCCTGAAAAATTTAAATGTACTATAAATTATACTGGAATAAGTGTATTCTTGTTTACTAAGATTTGTTTTTCACAATGAACATTTTATATAGATAAATATATTTTCTTTCTTGCAAATAGGATAAAGGTGATATGGAAATAAGCAACCTACTGTATCATATAAAACTAGGGATGTTACTATTATTAATTGTATGGATTCAATGTACTATGTATGTCAAGAAAATCCAATAACATGGATAAACTTGACTCAATATTATGTTTCCAGGATGAAAAAGATAGGATCAATTTTCTCTTTACATTATTGAAATATATGTATTTATATTTTATATACGTTATATTAAATATGTATTTGTTTATTTATTTAAATGTAAATTTCAACGTATTAAATTATTAAAAAATTACTTTAATAAAACATTGCGGAAAAGTACATAATAATTACAAACAATTTTTATAAATATATATGAATCTAATATTTTTTACTAATTAATGAAAGCTGACTTTTATTTAAAAATTAAAAAAATAAGATTATTGCTAATGGAATCAATCAATGCATTTATTTATTTATATAAAATAAAATAAACTCATAATTAATATTTGTACAAGAAAAATTTTCCCATTAATATTGCGTAAATAATCATAGCATATATTTTAATACTGTAATAAACATTATTATTTTATTTATTAAACTCAAAAAATATAGTAGATGTAACATAATAGTAGAAAAAAGTGTAATATAATAAAAAATTATTTGCTAAAAATATTTTAATATTTCATTGTTGTTATTAAGACAATTTTAACCTAGAAAATAAAATCAATTGCATGTTTAAAAATCAGTTACTGATATCACATACAATATGTATCAATATTTTACTAAAAATAATTAGTGTAATTATTAATTTCAATATTAAAAGATTTATTTAATTACAAACTTAATTGAAATTGAATACTTAAATTTGTATTTTAACTTATAATTATTAACTTTTTAAAGTTATTTTTTATATCCAAGACAATATCATACATAAAAAAAACTATATTTATCAAAAATATCATAAAAGATTTTTGTTTAATTTTAATGTTATTTTATGTCATCAATTTCTATTTATTTTGGTAGCAATAGATTATTAAAAAAATAGTAATATATAATTTAAACAATAAATTAAAATAAGAACTAATGTTTTAAAATTTTTTGTCAACTAAAAAATAAAAAATATATAATATTAAAGTATGTAAAATAGTATTCATATAAATTTTTTATGGGTAATTTTATATCAGATAAAGAAGATATTTTTAAATAATCATTAATTGACTTGATTGCTTTTAAATTAAAATTAAAAAACTATTTTATTATATATAATGATTTTCCTTAATATTTATGGTTGTAAGAAAAATTTGTATGTATGAAATAAATAGTACAATGCGTTAAACATCTTATTTATTGTATGGATGTGAGATAAAAAAAATTAAATACTTTTTCAATCTAAGGATCAAATTTATAGTAAAAAAAATAAATGAATAAAAATCTAAAATCAATATAGATATAGAGAACACATGTGTGTATTTAGATAAAAGATATGATTGAGGTGGAATATTATAGAATGTCGCAATAAAATTAATATATAGCTTCAAATCTAATTGAAATCCTGTACATAGACAATACATTTTCAATTTCAAAGCAACAATCAAACTTAAAACAACTAACAATTGAAAATAACCAAAAAATTTTTTTTAAGAAAATTAATCACAATTGTGTATGTATAGGGAAATAGAAGTGTTTATTAAAATGAAAAAAAAATCAAAAGTGTCAAAGCACTATAAAACGTAATGATCCAACTATAGATCCAACGAACCAGGAAAATAAAGTCGACTCCGAGCAGCAGCACAGAGGTGTCGTGAGAGACTCGTAGCTCTCGAAAGCTGGCATGGGGGAAACGATGAGTTTTCGCAGTCTTTCAGTGAGTTGTATACTATAGAACGCAGCCCGTTCTCTTCACTTCCACTGTACACCTAAGGCACTTGACGAAATCCGTTGACCGGTGCGTTGCTTACGCCCAGCACCATCCTTGAAACTCTTCTCTTTCTATCTTTCTCTCTCGCTGTTCCGTGTGAAGAGTGCGCGTTGTGGAGAACGGAACAGAAGTTCGTTTTCTTTCTCTTTCTCACTTTTACTCCTTCTCTTCTTTTTTGTATCCCTCGTCACCGTCGAACTCTCACTCCAAGTTTTCCTCGAGGCGCCGCTCGTACACGTATATATTCACGGTTGATACGCGACGCGGACGACGCTCCGACTATCACTACCGGTCACCGGAGTCTATCGTTTGACGCGCGAGCGTCTCCGACTGACCGTCCCGTCGTCGTCGTCGTCTCGGGGGTCCGTTTCACCTGCTGCGCAAGCGACTCGGACAATTAGCCATTTTCAGTTGCTTAGTGCACAACGAGAACTCACACTTGCACGCGTGCGCGCGCGTAGGAGACTGGCGGAGGGGAAGGGGCACATAGAGCTGAACTGGACACATGGACAGGATGAGTCGTTTGCATGCAGATCGGCTCATCTCGGCAGAACCCATACACACTGATGGTAAAGGAGATGGGAACATAGAATATAGTTGACATAATAACCTCTGCAAAAATACGTTCTGTCGGTAATATTGGTAAACATGTTCGAAAACCAAATGAATATTATTTTTAGCAAGAGGTTATGTGGGTGATTCAAGAGTACCTTAATAGGTGGCGTTAGTGAGTTCATTTTTTAAAAATATTTAGGATGTTCAAAAACATCTGTGATTGGAAAAAATTTTGTTTCAAGGTATTGTAATGTTGATCGAGAAAATTTTAACACGTATTTTATTTACATAAGCATACATAATTTTCACTTAAAGTTTTTACGCAAATAATGATAACGTATATAATAAAGATACTAATAAAGTTGTAGTTCGTTAAAAAGTTAAAAAAAAGCAAAAAATTGTTCAAAAAATCTTTTGCACTTGTTCTCGTTAAAATTTAAAATTTTTTAAATCTCAGAAAACTTTTAATAAAATATATAAACGAATAATTTTATTTATTATATCATTTATAATAAATATTAATAGAATAAATTTAGTGAGATTTAATATATGAAATTCATTTTATCAGACAATTGATCGGATCAGTAATATATATCAGTCAATAATACATATATATCGCAGAATTTTGAAATAAACTTATAGTGTAAGTTCAAATATAGCTCGGTAATTAAAAATATATTAAATTGTGCACCATAGGACATTATTTATTAAAAATGTTTTCTTATCCAACAATATAATAATCTATGTAACAATATTTGCAACAATATATGCAACAATAGTTACGATATTTAAATTGAACACAACAAAAATTTAACGTATTTTTCATATAATTATTTTTTTAAAACAATAAGTTTTAAACTCATCTGTAGATATTTTTGACCAAAAATTTCTGATCTATAAACCAAAAAGAAACGTTTTGCTCTCATATATAAAAATTATTCATAAAATATTTGTTTAATTTTTATATAATCTTATTAGACTGGTTTTAAATATGAATTTATACGTTGCAATTCTCATCTGAGAATAATTAACGAAATTCATGCATTTGTAATAAATAAAATTTCAGTGGAATTAAACTGTTTATTTTCTAATGCTATTAGAGTTTGTCGATTGAGAATTAGAAATTCAACTATCCGTAGTATCGCTAATATCATTAAATAAACATTAAACATATATTATTATTGTCTATATAAATTTGTAATTATATTCAATAATGTAAATAAAGTAATGTGTAATTTAACTAAAAAAGTTTCTTTTTATTTTATTATGTTTTTAGTTTACAGAATCATTAAGTTAAGAAAAGCATTAAATCATTTTTAAATAATGATTTTCTGATAAACAAGTTAATTAATTTATGATATTTGACAAATTAATTCAAATATTTTCAGTTTTTTAAAATATATTTAATTTAATTTAATAAATATATTTATTTATAGTAAATTTAATTTAAAATATATATGATGTTTAAAATTGAATGATTTGAATTTTTGTAGTATTTATTCAATTGAAATATTTTCGAATTATAGTTAAACGAAATATATGTAAATATCTCACTTTTTTAATCTCAAAACTATTGCGAAATTTGTAATAAATAATTCACCATTTTATGTTGAATTATAAAGAAACTCTTAGTTATCTCTGCTGTGAATATATTTTCAATTATATCTAAGATAATATTATTTAAAAATTAACTTGGAATCAGAGTCTTTCTCTTATAAAAAATTGATATTGTAAACTTATATTCAATATTAGATTATTAGAACTTACATTATATTCGAAGAAACCATCTTTAATTTAGGTATTGTGTCAAAGGAATAATATTTGTTATACATACCATGTTTTTTGTCTTTATGTTAATAATTTCTTACATCGTTAAATTGAAAAATTTGTCATTTCAAAATATAATAAATATCATAATACAGATTAAGATATGAATAAACAAAAGATTTTAAGTTTCTTCTCGAATTTTCAAATTGACCTTTTGATATTTAACAATTGATTTTCAATAATTTTCTTCTTCTGTTTAAAATGCTTCAGTAATTAACTTTTGCGCCTGGATAACTATTTTTTAATAAAAATTTTTTAAATCAATTTTATATATAAAATTAAAAAATAAGAACATTTTTAAATAAATCAAATATCTATATGGCCGCACAACAAGGTTAGTCAATTATTTTATTTCACAATTATTTGCCTTTAAATTATTTTATTGTTATTATTCATTTTTGGAAATTTTACTCATGTTTTTAAAACTGTATTTATTAATCTAAATTTTACCGGTAATAAAAATGTATGAAATTATGCTTGATAATTTATATTTCTTAGTTTATAAAAAGAATATCCTAATAGAGATTATTCTAATAGAGTTTGACGGAAGTAATCTCTGAATTTTAAAAAAGTTAAAAAAAATTAATCTAAATTAAAAAAAATATATATTATTTATTAATAAATTAAATTTTTTATGTACATTTGTAGTATAATAATAAAACTTTTAATTTACACAATATAAAAGAAATAATATTTGATAATGTTTAATTTTAATAAAAAAGACAGTTATATAATTACTGATATTTTTATTTTTTCTTCTTATATTTAGTACCTATAACATTTTTACGTAAACAAATATTTTATAATATAAAAATAAAAATAACAAGTTTTTCATTACGTCTTAATTACTTAAGTAATTTATAGAAAACCATAATAAATAATTCAGTACTTTATTAATATAATTTTTATTTCTTGATATATTTATCAAGTAAATAAGAAATCAATAAAAAAATAAACACTTAAAAAAAATTTTTACTGTATTCAACATTTTAGTAATATTTTAATATCTATACTCATTAAAAAATGTACAATTACAGACTATAATTCTGATACCATTAAATTACTATTTTTTCATCATTTAATGACTTTCACATATATATGCATTTATTATTCATTATTAAAATGAATTTACGTTGAAATTGTTTTTCGTTTATCATGATTGTATAATATAATAATAACATTTGAAATTTGATTAAAAAATACGTAAAAATAGTAAACATTATTTTAATAAGTATTTATTAATATTTAAAAATAATTGTTACTATAAAGTAAAAAAATTATATTAAATTATACTAAATTATACTAAATCTTCTTGTAAGTAATGCTACGTAATTATTGAGAGTGAGTCATTCCGGATCGTGTACGTACTAAAGTTAGATACCAAATCTTTAAAGATAAATCAAAGATGCAAGTGAAAATTTGTTTTATAGTTTTTCGTGTTTTTAACAATAAGAAAAAGATATAAAAAATACATAGGTATCAAAATGTTACTATGTGAAAAAGTAAATTCCACCTTCCTCTTATCTCCGCAAATATAAATGTAAGAAGCAAGTAAAATGTAAAATAAGTAAATGTGTGCTTTCTTAATTTTTACTAAATAAATTAAATATTACATTATAAGTCACTAAATATACTTCCTTTACGTCTTTGTCTAAGATTAATATTCACTGGTACCAATTTTAGTTAAATCGATTGCAATTAATGCAAGGACCACTTCGTTAACGAATTTACGCACCACAGGAACATGCTGATTAACCGTTGCTCGATCCACTCTAGTGCCTTCGGCTCTATCTTTATAACTAACTAGTACTGGTAGTTACACATGTGTATGAATGTAGAATCCTAAGAGCGTTGATTATGGCTTGCAGTCCTGCGGGATAAGACAGAACTGAGGGCACATAACATACGTATGATATAGTTCTTGTCTGAACTACTAGGCTTGATTGTCTGGTTACACACACAGGATAAAAAAAATTGTTTACCAGTTTAAAATATGAAAGTATACTTGTAAAGTTACTACATAATAGATCATTGAAAATTTTCATATTTATTTTCAGAAATTTCGACTTTTTCAAATAAATATATATTATCTATTTTGCTCATAATCATTTTTATTTTAGAACATGAATATCTATCCGATTTTATTAATGATTTTTATTAATCTAAAATGAAAGTAATACAATATTAAGTTTAAAAATAATGAATTATATAATATGCACTTCCAGGAAAATCATTAAAATTACTTTATTATTGTATTTTTAATAAAGATTATAAATTTAAAATAAAAGAAGTAAATAATAACCGTCAATTATTTAAATAATATAAAAGCTAATTTTTATATTTAAAGAATTTAGTATGTTTTATTAGTAGATAATTTTCTTAATAATGAATAAAATTTTATATAAAATTTTTTTGTAGATAACGATTACGAGTTTTTAATTTGAATTAACGATACTTTCTTTTTTTATAATTAAAAACATTTCATAAATTAATTGAAAATTATTTCAATTTTCATCATGAACTACAAAATTTGTTTATTAATTAACAGTCCTTTTTTCAATAAAATATTAACTATTAATATTTAATAATAAGTATAATATTTTCAATATTTATAACCGTTGAAGCAAAATTAATTTGAATTATATGACTCCTGAAAACAATCAATAAATTTACTTGGTATTCAATGATAATTTAATAAAACTTGTCAGTTATTTGTATGATTTTCTTAATTATTATTTTTTCAAATTTATTTTGAAATATAATGTAGGCATATATTTATACATGTTATATTTGTAATTGTCAATCCAATAATATGCATTTAATTTCTAGTAATTGTACAAGTTAAAACCATGAAAAAACTTATGTTTATTTTTTTTCTTAATAATTTTTAGTGCTTTTAGTAATAGATATAGTTTATTTAGTGATAATTTTTGATATTAAACAATTTTTTTAGATAGGTGCACTAATACAAATTTAAACATGTGCAAATTTGAATATAGGATATGAATGAATATTTTATGAATATGACTCACTACGTAAAAATTACTAATATAAAGTTTTGGATAATAGTTAAATTAAAACATTATTTGAAATAAATTTGAATTATTAAAATATCAATCTTCGTCTCGCATAATGGATTTGATAGATACATCTAACATATAAAGTATTGCATAAACAGATTGCAAATTAATCCAATTTATTATACATACATATTTTTTCAATGCGCAATAGTTTCTTTACCCTAAATATCTAGATAACAATGATAAAATATTTAAAAAAAAAAATTGTAAATTAATATTATTATTTAACATTCATTGCAACACAAAATTTCATTATTTGTTCATAATATAATTTTTAAGATTTTATTTTTTTTTTTGTTGTACCTATAATATATTATAAATTTTTAAGTTAATTTATATTTTTCATCTATTTATTTTATGTATTATATTTTTGCATACTTTTTTATTATTTGTAATTTTATATCTCTACGTGACCATGGAAATATGACTTTAAATTATTTTATTCAAATTAACTTTTCAATGTAACTTATTATAATAATGACCCAATATTAGAATTATTTCAAATAGTCTTTATCTGCTAATATATCAAGATCGTAGTATAAATTTATCTTATCGTTTGAATCAAATAACCAACAATTACCGAGTGACATCATAACATGTGTTTTATGGATCATGTTCACGTTCTTTTGGTTAATTACACGTGTGAGTACCTTTCGTATAGATTGCTTTTTACGTTTATTTTTTCTTTATGTGACCAATATTATTTGAATAAACTGGCAATCTTTTTAGATTGCTTTAATTCCTTTTTAATAATTATTACGTATTTTAATTAGCACTGCATATGAGTTCCTTATGTAGTTATTTTATATGTTTAGAGTAAATTTTGTTATCATCACCTACTTTTATATTTTAGTTATTTTTAATAAATTTTATATCTGTTTATATAAACAATTTGGTATATTTATTTCAGTAGCAATTATATTTTAATGTATGAAAACTGATAAATTTAGTTACACCACTACTTATGACATTACGTTTTCATCAACTTTTGCAAAAATCTTATGTTTATTGCTTCTAAATTATAATTAACTGTTTTATTTAAAAAACTTTAAAGATTATACGTGTATTATAAACCTAATTTTTATATGCCCCTTTATTACATTAAAAAGTAGCGTTAAGCTTATATTTTTAGAAATGTGTTTAAATCAACTATTTATATCTTGTAATATTGTAGGAATAGATTTATTATTTTTTATTAAATAAAATTTATTTTTTCTTTTTCGGAGAATATTTTTATCCAATTTAGTTATTTTATGTAATACTTTTTAGAAATATGAAATAAAAATTCAATTAATTCAACAATTTACGAAAGAAAATATTAGTGTATTACTATTCATAAAGAACTAATTTAATTAATATTTATTATTTTAAGAACTTTTAAAGGGAGGAATTGTAAATACATACAATTTCATTCATCATTTTTGAGTAACTTATTTCATCCTCGTTTAGATTGTTTTGAAAAATAATTTCTAGAAATTAAAAATAAATACATCATAATAAGTTGACTATTTTGTACATTAATAACTTAAAAAGTGAATATTTGAAAAGGTTTACATTGCATACATTTATTATGTTAAATAAGCACAAGCGTTGAGTAAAATATAGTACTCAAGTTTTATATAAATTGTATGATCATATGCATAAATTATCATCACTTATGAAATGTATAAAAATGTGTATTATTTAAATACATTGTATTTTCATACTAATGTTCACCTTGGAATCTTAATATGTCAACTATAATTTCGTAATGCAAATAATTTTTATCAACTCACATTAGCATCTTTAAGTACGTTGTAATGACCCATTAAACTATCCTTTCATCTTCGACCAAAGTAAGAAAAGTATATAAAAAATATTAATAAATATTAAATTATAGGCATTTTTAATTTTTAATAACAATAACATTGTTTAATTTATTATTAAATGTAAAAAGTCTAATATATTTTGAAATGTTTTGAAATTCTCGAGTATATTTAATTCAATAATTTTATTTGAAATTATACGGTAGCTGTATTATTTAAAAGTTAGTTTTTTGCAAAATATATGAATATAAATAAATAGATTTATTTATATAAACGCCATAAAAAATGAATAAAAATTCATTGAACGATGTAATGTCAAGCATTATCTTTAAATATGTTCATTTTATAATTTCTGACAGTTATTAGATTATTCTTCATAAGAATACGAATAGACTTTAAAGAATATAAAATATAAATAATATAAAATCCGTAAAGATTAAAAATATTCAAATGTTATTATAAAAGATTGTGAAAATAGATCTTTTAAATAAGCTACTTTCATAATATTTATTTTTATACTTTTCAAAATTAAAGATAAAAATTTTATCAGCAAAATTCATTAATTAATAATAAATATAAATAAAATATCTTTTACATCAGTTGATTAATATCTATATTTTTCTAATTTACTGTAAATATTTATCAATTCAACTAGTATTAGAAAAGTGAATTTAAACAACAACAAATCGAAATAAAAATATCTCATATTTATCTGTTAATAAAAAATTATTCAAAAGTAGTATAGTTTATCATCCATATTTTTTTTTTATTAATTTTAATTATATCACGTATATCTTAAACTAGTTAATTACTTAGTATATTGCTTGTTTTAATTTTCAATCTAAATCAATAATACAAAATTCTAATTATAGAAAGGTGAATTTTTAGTATATTAATTTATTTATATTTGATTTATACAGTATAATATAGTATAATATAGTATTACACATGATATAACATCAAATGCGTACAACATCATATATTGAACCCTCTTAATTTTTTATCAAATAATATATGAACGAGTAGATAAAGTTCTATAAATACATAATTTTGATAACTATATAATTTGACCTATTAATCAAGATAATAACTGTATCTCATATATATTAATTTTTGTTCGCTATTTTATTCTATAAAATATATTTAAAATCAGTAATATTATTAATGTTTTCTTCATTTCAATAATCTAGTATACAATAATTTTCTTCATAATTAATAATCTTTATAACAGTTTCTTATTATTATTTTTTCTTATTCTATAATACAATGGATATTTTAATTGATAACATTTATTTGAAATGAATTATAAATAATATTATGATATGCTTTTAATAAATTTGCAAGGATTTTATCCAAGACAGTATAATATTTAGCATTTATGTCAAATCTATAAAACTTTACATAGATTACAAAATGAAATAAATTAGTTATTAAAATACATATGAATAAAATCAATATTTATAATCGATATTATAATTTTTGTAAAAATTTACGAAAATATAAGAGAATATTTAACAATTTTAGAAATCGGATATCAGAATTAGATAACTGTAATTTATACAAACATGAAGTTATCGACCTCCCACAAATAATTATGATGAAAGAATCTAAACTAAATAAAAAAAAATGTACAGTAAACTAGATTTATTATCACTAAAAAATTTACAATTTTGTATACTTAAAATAATGATTTTTGTATTAGCAAATTTAGTAACCTTAAATTCATATTTTATTATCTGCACATATAACTATACATTAACTATACAGTGAAATTTTTTTTGTGAAGAGATACGAATTTATTCATTGATATTAAGTAATAAATAAAATATAAATAAATAATATAAATAATTTAATATAAGGTTTTGTTTGCTCGTATTGATGACATTTAGGTATATTAATGTAATCAATACAGAATTAAACCATTAAAGTTTTCATAGACTAACAATTTTTTTTCGATTTTTAATTTTATCATTATTTTTTGTTAGGATATAGTTTGTACTTAATAATTCGACGAATTTAGAATATTATAAGAAATAATTTTTTGTGTATAAGATCTTTATAAACTTAAAAATAATATTATAATTTTAATGAATATTTGCTTATAAAATTAGAAAATTATAATTGGTCTGATCGAAATTCCTATTATGCTAAATTAAAAACTTTCTTTCTCTGCTTTTTCTACTTTTGCTATGTAAAATAGAGATATAATAAATAATCAAGAAAATCGTGATTTTTTTTGATGGTGTAAATTTATTTTTATGTATTTATTATTTTTATTATATATATTTTGTTAAAAAAACTAATAGAACATATTTATTAACATCATATTTCTTCTTTTAAATATATAGTTTTAATTACTAACTTTTAAAAAATGTTCTAAAATTATTCAAAAATTTCATTTTATTAATTATTTTCAAATACAAGAATTCAATAAGTATTGAAGGTAGATCTTAAAATTTTTTATTCGCTTGGAATGACAAATAAATAAAATAAAAGAAACGTTTTTATTCTTTCTAATAAAAATTCATATATAATTTTAATTATTATATGTTAGTATTTTCATTTAAAACTTTTTACGAAAATTACATATCCTTAATTATAACTAAAATTAATATTTTATGTTCCTAAGTGTAACAAATGAATATATTGATATTATTAAGTGAAATACAGAGTTATTTAAGGCTTATAATTTTTTGAGTAGAAGTAATATCAGCAGTGTAAGACTAAAATACACATTTCAATAAAAAACACAAAATAAGCACTCTAAAAAAAATTTGCTACTTGTTAATAATATTATTAGAATTATTTATAGTTGGTATCTACGTAGAACTCTTAATATTATAAACCAAAATAATTATTTTTTATTTTAAAATTTTTTATTATTATATCAACATATTACTAATAGTATAATAATATTCATTTCTTGATAAATAGTTTCTAGAATTATAACAAGATACATACGATACTATAAAAAGAAAGCGTTCCACGTAATGACTTCTAGTCTTGAGCCATGGCTACCGCACAATGAATTTTTTTCTACCAAGGAATGTTTTGTTATAGATTTATAGGTATCAGAAAGTAATTTCTTCAATAATCTTGGATTATGAAGAAAAAATTTTTTTCTAATGTTTGCCTGTATTTTTTATATTTGCAATAATTAGTGCGAACATATACTTAATTTTTTCATTGCATTTTTAGAAATTGATTAATTATTGTATAAAATTTATTAAGACTTAATTTGTATGTCAATAAATTATTATTTTATGATAATATTTTATGATATTATTTTACGATATTATTTTATGATATAAGTTTTTTTCTTTGAAAATAATATTCTGTAAAAATATAAACAAATAAGTTTTTGATTTAAATATGTATTTTTCAGATATTTTATCATATTTAAAATATATTTTATAAAACAATAATTAATATCTATAATTGATTGAATTTATATAATATATATAATATGTATAAAAAAAAATATAAAAATAAATGATTGAAATTAGAATCTTGATCAAAATAATTTTGAGATACTAAAACCATTTAATCAAAAATTATTTGATTTCATATATTAGAACGGTATAGTTAATTACATTATCATTCATTATTAACTATTTGGATGGAATTCTCCACTCATGTGGAATGCAAATCTATCTATTACAGTAGTGTTATAATCTCAAGTTGAGATGAATTTATTATTTTAAAGACGAATTATTCTTTCATGAGTTCGTTAAGAGGGCGATGCATTTTTTGATTACTCAACCTCGAATATTCGTTAAAGAATTTCAAGATAAAAGAAAAGCAGCTCAAAGAAACAGATAAGCATATACAATATAATGATACATAATTGAATGAAAATGCTAAAAAATAAATAGGTATTTATTTATTTAATACATGAAAAGGAAGTTATAGTACTTTACACAGGTTAATAGAGAAAAGGGAAAGGAAAAATTTGTTTATAAGAAAGAACACGTCTACTAATTGTCTCCAGATTAGTTTCTGCAGTATTCTCATAATGTTTTTCTCTATGAAGGGGATTATTATTTTAGGGGATAACTATAAATTTGTAATATTATGACAGTGAATAGTAAAAAGACACGCATATACGGTTCTGCATTTAAATTTACCATATTTTTTAACTGAACGTATTAGTCATAATTCTGATCTTTTTAATCCATCTATGTCTCATTTACTCTCTCTCTCTCTCTCTCTCTCTCTCTCTCTCTCTCTCTCTCTCTCTCTCTCTACCACTCTATTTTTCTTTACGTATTTTACAATGTGATTAAACGTCAATACTATATAAGAAGTAAATAAACGAAAAAATTCATTTATTAAAAAATGATACTATTAAGTGATACATAGAAGAGTAAATTATAATAAATCTACACATGACGTCTTTTTTTATATAACCATATGAATGTTTTCGTAATATTTTTATTTTAGTGTTATTAAATTAAAGGTTGTTAGAACGTTTCAAAATTTACAAATACATATGAAACTATTGTTTTCATTATTTTATTTCATTAAGTCCGTAAATTTGATTAATACATTATATTATTTTAATTTCTAAATGTAATATATACTTAAATATTTTTTCAAGCGTGCTATTTTACGTATCTTTTAAATGCAAACATACAACGAACAACTTGTATTAAATATAAATATAATTATTTGATATATTTAAAGTATACAAAAATTAAAAGTAAATAAAAAAATTTAATATTTTATTAAAAACTTCTATTAAGATTCTTCGATAAAATACAAAATCTGAAATTAATTCTGAAGTCAATAAAAAATCATACAATTTAAGTTTATCAGAATTATTATGAAAATTTAAAACCTTGTAACCCAACATATTTCACTGTTAGACCTAATGTATCCAAGTGAAGTTAATAGTTCAAGAAGTAAGAAATAAATAAATATAATTTTTATAATTTTTTCCAAAACAAAGGTTAGATTCAATTGTTATATAAACAAACATATTAAAATATTCACCTTAAAAATGTATTATATCCCAGTACAATATTATATTTCATAAATAAATATTTAACCTAAATGTGTAAATAATTTTTTAGTAGTTAAAATGATTAATAATTCTTGATTTTTTCATAGGCTTTGTTTAAGATACTCACTTATGGAAAAAACTAAGTAATTGAGCTAAATCATAATGCTCATTGTTGGTAATAATAAGTATGTTTTAAGAATTCAAAAAGATAAGGTATTTTATGCAAATGTAATTAGTTACTTCGTAGTTTTTATTTAAAAAAAAAATAGACAAGTAGAAACAAAATAACATGTGTATTAACTTAAATTATTTAATCTTATTATTTAAACTTTATATAATATTGAAATAGTAATTATTTAATTTGTGCTTGTTTTCTATTAGATTCAAACTATAAACAGTTAATATCGTATTTTTATTCACATGTGTATTAAAGTGAAAGATAAATTTTTTTAAATATATATCTTTTCTTAAAAATATTTATTGAACGTGAATTTATTGATTCAATTATATACGATATTAATAATGGAATTATACATCATGGCTTAAAGAAAATTTATAAAAAAGATTATCAGTAATTGAGACAACGTGATAAAGTAATAGATGCTTTTCAAAACAAATATTATTAAATTGTTTAAAAGCATACATAAAACAGAAGTGTAAACTATGTTAATGATGTATGTGGTATAAAATTTAGCTTTATGACATATTTTTAAATAATTATTATTAATGTTTTGTTTAAATATTTAAGGTGTAATTTTTCGTTTGTATTCTTAGTATAAGTGTTACATATGTGGGTGCGTATATGCGCGCGCGCGTGTGTACATGTACGTAAGTATATGAGTATTGAGTATGTAGCATCAATATATAAAATACAGTACCGTTTTATTTATCGTTACTTTTTTTCTTAAGGCTTAATATTTAAATTTTCACAATTTAATATAAACAAATTTTAAGCAAAATATTACAAAAATTAAAACACAAAAAACTAATAAAAATATTTTAGTACCAACACAAAAAATAGAAGTTATGATAATATTCTATTATTAAATACTTATACAAAAACAATAAACAAAGAAATTTAGAGATTATAGAATGAAAAAAGAAATAGAATTAAAAGTAAAAATAAATTAAAAAAATAAAAATTCATTAACAAGTAAAGCATGTATATATTAATTTTTTAAATAAAATTTAAATTTCATTTTATTTAAAAATCATTATTTAAATTAGAAAAAGTTTTTTATTTAAGTCAAATAGTAATACATTAATTAAATCATAGTTTCATATAATTTACAAAGTTTTCTTATAAACATATTTTGCTTTAAATAATTATTAAATAGTTTATAATGAAAGATCAACGATTATTTTATAAATATTTCATATAAATTAAGAATATTGCGTGTGCTTACTTTGAATATAAAAATTTTTGTTCATTTATTATAATGATTTTCAAAAATAAAATTATACGATATAATTATATATTATATAATATAGCCATTAAAAAAAATAAAAAATGCTAAACAATCATTTTTAATTAAGAATAAATAATTTAAATATTTTATATTAATATTATTTAATATTTAAAAAATAGAAATATAAAAAAATGTCAATAGAAAATTTACAGTAATTTTTATGCAGAAATATATAGAAACATTAGTATTTTTGTATTTTTTATTGAATTTTATTATTTTATATTTGTTTGTATCATTAATATATTTTTTATAATATATTTAATATATGTTAATCAGTAATAAAAATTAATTATCTATTGAATAATGTTATTTATTTTAAATATTTAAAAAAGTATGGAATGAATTTATTAATACGTTAAATGATAAAAAAATCCAGTACAGATATTAATTAGGTAGATAAATGATGACATAACTCAATTTAGATGTTTTAACAGAATAAAAAAATCTTTGATTCAGTTCATCTAATCATTATGATAGTTAAATAATAGAGTTAACCTTGAATATCAGAAGCTGAAATTGAATGAAAATCAGTTTTGAAATTAAGTCAACTTTAATTATCTTATTTGTAAGATATATATTAATGCCTTTTGAAGGAGGTGCTGTTTAGCGAAGAAAAATTAAGTATCAAATATGTAACAATATATAAATGATTTACTTAAAAAATAATATGAATTATCTAATTTTTACATGAATTAATTATTTACTACTTATGTATTATTTATTTATTATATATTTAATTTTAATTTTAATTAGTATTTTAAATACTCGTATCAATTTATATCACTGCAAAATCTAATAATTTTAAGTTTGAATTATACACCATAACAAAGAGTATATCTTCTATACAATAAAAAAATTTAATTCTTAAAAAATTTAATACTTGAAATACAGTTTTAATTGATGTTATTAAAAATTGAGAGTATGTGTTCCTACTATGAGTAATATGTTTTTAATAATGTTTTTATCAAAAAATTGTATTCTCCCATATTTAAATTAATTTTTTTATGATAATTTTTTAATTAGCAGTTTGTAGTAATATAAAGTTGAAATATTTCCAATAATTTATTTCTTTCCATACTTTGTAATTATAATAATGCGGATAGCATTAATTGATGTTTCTGTACGCATATTTTTGATCAAGAGTAATTTAAATCCATATTCATTAAAATATTTTGTAATAATATTAGTACATATTATGTATACAAATGTGGGTAATACACATATGTGGATACAGGGCAAGTAATTACATAACGTGTTCCTAAATGTGTATCGTAAGAATGTAATGTTGATAGCGTTTTTATAAATATATTTAATTTAGATTCTTTAAAAGTTATAATAGAAAAGTATGGAAGAATTAATTTTCCATTTTAACATGTTCTATTTTTTATTATTATTCTTTATTAAGTATATGCTAATAATTTTTGAATGAATGCTTTTACTTAAATCAAACGAAAAATTTTATATTTTATAATTATAATACAAAAATTATAAAGTTTATAAAATAAATAAAACTTTAAAGAAGCTGACAGATACTTACTTTGATCAATTCTTACAAAAAGTACAAATATTATCTAACATCTCGATTGAAAGTGAATATTTTTCCTTTCATTATCTTCAAATATTTACGTAACATATATAATGATAAAATCTAAAAATAAATAAAAGTTTTAAAAGAATAATTAAATCTTATCTGAGTTAATAGTTTAGTGTATATATAAATTGTTCAAAAAAAAATTTCAATTGCAGTTAATTTACTTACAAATAAGGATGAGTATTAGCATCATAACCTTTTTCTTTCTATTCTTAAGTACTGGTAAGCTCAATGAATACTTTTTTATTACTTAAATTTAATATAAATAAATTTTTTATGAAATTATAAAGCAGACGTTAAAAAAATTAATTAAACTTCTTTAATTAAATCTTTAAATTTGAATATTACATAAAAAATTTATGCATAAGTATTTTCAGCTATTATATTATTTTAAAAAATTTATATGCATCAAGTAAAACAAACAAAAATTTTAAAAGTCCCTTTTTATAATTATTCTTAAATATTTCAAAAGTCTTTTTAAAAATAAAACTAAAAGCAAATGAAGAATCTGTATGTATATATATAATATAATTGGATTATATGAACTAGTTACTATCAACTACAAAAAAATGAAAAAAAACTAAAAAAAACTATTAAAATTCTATTTAATCTAATGTTTTAAAAGAATTTTTAATTTAAAAAATTTTTTAAATATTTGCTTGATTACTTTAATTTAAACAATTTTTTTTGGGGCTAAACTTAAATTGATATTCAATTTTATTTTAATTTCAATCCATCACTTTTTCGAAAATCGTATATTTATATAAAGATGAAGAAAAATATTTCATAAATATATTTTAGTAACAACATTTATTGAATATTTGATGATTTTTACTTCTACATACTTTTTCATTTGAAATTTTATTTGAAATAATTTAATTAACTCGGAATAACGATCGCCAGAGATGAATGTTTGTTTCATATTTTATAATATACAATTGTATAAATATATCTTACAAAAATTACTTGACAAAGTTCCAATTACTTTCAAATCCAGATATGCACTTAATAATCAATACAATAAGTAATATTAATGATTATTTGAGGATGCAAATGTGTCGCTCATTGTTTTGCTTTCTCTCCCTTAATTTTTTTTTTTATAACACTTTATCCTGAATTTTTTTCTTTATATTTTCTATTTATCTCTAATGTTACATGTTGTATTATTAGCTAATGTAATATTTTTATGACTATTTACTTTATTTTTATTAATAAGCACCATTTAATAAATAATTATCATGTATTAACTATTTTTATGACAAGATAGGTTTGCACGATTAGTGCTACCATCTACTTATCAGTATGAAAACGTGAATCTTGTGATATTTCTTATTACGCTCGATAATTTAAGTTTTGAATTCCTCCGTCGCTGCATTCTTTATAAGCGTTTAGTATGTTATTTGTCTGTATCCCCCTAATATCCCACAATTCTGATATGATGCGCTCTTCTATGAAACGTCATAATTGTGGTTTACGATTCACTACAACTTTCTTCATCTGCTTGAACTTTCATATAATAGATTACATCCTGTTAAGGGCTCTTTGATAAAGTTCATATAGTCTTCTTGGAATAATTTGTCATTCATTTATTATAAACACATGACTCCTTTTTTTAGTTATGGTTGTAATATTTATGTAATAAAATTATTATTTTTGTTTCCTAACTAGAGAAGCTTGTTTAAAAAATTATTTTTTATAATACTCCTACTTTTTATGTAACTGCAGGATATTGCAATGTCTTTATTTGTTGTAGATATCGTTTTTACATCATTTATACATACATACATATATATATTTATTTATTTATTTATTAGTGAAAAATATATTTTCTTTTTTTTGTTTCTTATAAAATATTTTTAATTAAACATTTAACTACAAAACATTGATATATAATATTGAATTGAAGGCTAGAAGTTACTTAAAATTATATACTTGATAACATAATATGTTTAAAATTGTTGAAAATAAATTCTACTTTTAAATAACAATATAAATTAATAAATATAATTAAAATTAATGATAATTAATTAAGTTATGAATTTGCTTACTACAATATTACTATTCACCAAAATTTGTTTAGCTGTCTTGGGTAGAATACGAAGGATTATCGGTGGCGATCATGCAGATATAACGGAATATCCACACCAGGTATCTTTGAGGCATTTAGTTCACAATATACACATATGCGGAGGTACAATCATTAGTAATCAGCACATTCTTACTGCTGCACATTGTGTCTACAAAAGAGAAGGACATTATAATTATATGAGAGTTCAGACGGGACTGACCACCTCAAGAGGTAATATGGTATATATGCACGAGATAGACCGCATTTTCATCCATCCACATTACTCAGGAAAAATGACTTTACGTACAATGAACATCCATGACATAGCTGTTATTAAGGTATATTTAAAATTTCTTATAGTTTTCTTATAATCATAAGGTACTTTGTTAGAAGATTTGTGATTTTTCTGTCGAATAATGTTAAATAAAAACGAGATTCAGTTTCCAAGAAAGAGAGTAAATGAAAAGATTTAAACACACCAATTTTTGCGGCAGTTATATTTTAATGTTATTAAAATCCACAATATTGTTGTTTTTAATTTACATAATTACTTTTGATATTTTTTAGTAAATATTTTGAAAAGAAGTACAAACAGGTTTAAAAGTTGTCGTACAAATATTGCTTCAGAAAAATATTAATCAACGAGAATAAATACACTTTATATATGAAAAACCAAAAGTTTATTTGAACGTTGATTTAATATTTTGAGCACGTAGAAATTTTTGTAAATTTTAAAATTGTATATACAACAAAAAAGAAACTTTATCTACGTACTCAAACCGGCAATCAAAATAATCATATTGCTTACAAGAACAAGTCGAACAACGTTCAGTTTATGTAAATTTGATCATATAGAGTAACAAAATATCTATAGGATTTCTGGACTTAAATAAATATAATGAGTAGATGAGTCTAGCTGTTAAGGGTCATCTCACTTTAAGTATCTATTTGATACATCTCTATAAACGAATTTCAATATTTCTTTGAATACAAGGATATAAACAAAATATATCATAATCGGATTGTTTCATATATATTTGTATTATATTTTCAAGAAACTCATTAAAATGAATATAAAACAATGAAAAATAGCTTTTTATAATAACTTTTATTGCGATATATATTTAATGTATAACTGAATAGTATTTTTAAATAATACAATGTGACTGATTTTTATACATCGATACTTATATACAATAACTAATAAATAGAAGATTAATATATTAATATAGAAAATTAATATATTAATTTGAAAGTAAGTCGCCAAACAAAAAACCTATTTTAATTAGTTTATCTTTAGTTTAATACACTGCCATGCATAGAGTATTTGTTATATATAATAAATAATTCTAAAAATTTTAAATATAAAATATTTTTAATATATACATTAAAAAATATCATAAAATTTAAACATGTTTTCAAATGACATAAAAGTAAATTATTTCTAACGTTGAGTTTATAATCTTAAAAACGATGAAAAATGTTTAATAAAGTTATTTTTTAATTTTTAATAAGAAAATTTTCTTGAAGCAATTTTATATTTTAAATCAAGGTATTAAAAGTTTTAACAACTCAAAGAAAAAATTTTAATACTTGGTTTTACTATATTGTACGTATTGAAATACAACTTAAGTTCTTTGTATTTAATATTTATGTATGTGTATAGTTGTTCAATATTATATTAGATATAAAATAAAGAGAATGAAATTAAAATATTTTATTTTATGAATGTAAATAATAATTTAATAAATAGTATTATATGAATAAAGGTCTAGATAGATTACATTCAAAAATTGACAAGTTAATTAAATTTTAAATTAATATTTATATCTAAATAATTTTTTAATAGTAGAGTTCATATTAAATTCTGATAAACTTTTTATTTTAATAATATTTGGAATAATATTTCACAAATATAGACTGTGTAATATATTCAAATACATAATGATTATGAACAAAATTTTAATTCTTAATTGTCATTAGCCAGAAGATGTAGAAGATCTAGATATTAAAAGTAATTTAAAATTGTATCGATTGGTGATTCATGTTAATAGGGTTAATAATAAATTTTTTCTATCAGTACTTTGATATCGAATTATATTTACACACAAAAACTTACTTTTCTCTATTATTACCTTAGAACGTAATGACATCTCGAATAAAATTTTTCCACTAAAAGCTCTATACTTGACTTTTTCAGAATTTTTAATCTTTTTTTAGATATTCTTTCCTTATTCGAGCTACTTTTCTTTTCGTCAAGATAATTAACACATTTATTTAAGCGTCAGCTGGGAAGTTTTTTCAGTCTGATAAATTAAAAGACTAGAGTAATGTTGTACGAAAACTTTAACAGTGTCGGGATTATTACGATTTTATTATTTAGGTGAGAAAAGTAAGAAGCATTTTACCTTTAAAGATACCGGTCACTCGCGAAATGATATTAATAAAAATTATTTGGTTAAAAAAATTTTTTCTTGTGTTAAAACGTAAAATGAATCACTAAATGAGTTCGTATAATGTATTTTAATATAAGTTGTATCTACAAAAAAAAAACTATAAATTATATATCTTAATTTTATTGCAGATACTGATTCATCAATTAATTATACAAAGAAAATACAAATTTAAACTCAAGAAAAGTAAAAAAAAGAAAAATTGAAATTTCATAAAGCTACTTATTCAAGATCTAAACCGTTCGATTCAAGCTTAAATAAACTTGACAAATTTACCTTCTATAACGTTATGTTTTTAGATTATTTAAGAAGTTTTAAGACTACTAATTTCAAAATATTAAGGTATGAACTAATATTTTGTTTCTATGATGATTATCTATGAAGTCAAGTGATAAATAAGAAAATATATATTCTTTTCAAAAGGCTATTTATAGTAATAGTTGTAAAGAAATAATATAAGTTGAAATATTAAAAACCGAATTTTTTATTTTTATTTCATAAATATAAATAAAAAAATTGTTTTAAATCATATAAAGCAATTGCTGAAAATTAATATATTTTTAGTTGATAATAAGACTTAAATATTTTTCATATATGTAATCATTGATAATTACTTTGAAGTAATATAAATGTTATTTTATTGTAATTTTGAAAAAAACATTTAATAAGTTTAATAATTTCATTTCAACAGAAACGTTCTTCATATAAAAATAAAGAAAATAACACAAAATAAAAATATTCTTTTATGCATAAAATTATGAAAAATAAGTATAACTGAATTTTTTAATGAAATAATTAACAACGATATTTCTTTAATTTGAATAATATGCTAAATTTAGATAAATATTCTTTCAGTTTAAAAAACATAGTTTGTAATTTAATTTCTTTTTATTAAATTAAATTTAAATTATCTTAATTACATTATACTATTATTATTATAGCTCGAGAATTTTCCAGGTATTTTTCTATTTTTTAAACTTCATTTTTATTTAAAGTAAAGATTGTTCATGTACATATCAAAAATACTTATGAATTAGAACTTAATTTTTTCTTCTTCATTTACTCAATAAATTTTATAAGTAGTTATCGTATTTAATCTTAAAATTAAATTATATCTTATGAATGAAATTATCAATGAAAAGCATTGTTAAAAATATTTAATACAATATACTTTTTTATTGATTTGAATTTTTGATCGAATTAGAAAGGAGTAACTCAAATAAAAGGCAGTATGAAGAAACGATGAATATTATGATTATAAGTAACCAAAATTGACAGAAAACTTGATTGTTACATTAAAAAAAAATAAAAAAATAAAAACATAAATACAGATTATTTAAGAAAATGATTAAAATACAGTAGTTACATTTGAAGAAATCGAAGTTGATGCTATGATCGGAAGAAAAATTTTCGTTCATAAGTGTATTTGTATAATGTTTAGATTAAATTTTTTTGTTGGTATTGTAAAATATTGTAGAAGAATAATTTATTCAGTTAAAATTTTTAATCAATAGCAGCTGCCCATTATCCTGCCTTCGTTGCCCTTCTTCATTTCCACACAATCTCTTTCTCCACTCCTGCCCCGTTCGTTTTCGCGCTTCCTGTCTCCGGCTCTCTCACCCTCACCTTGGTATCATAGCCTTTCTTTTTGGTCGTCCTCTGCTCTACAGGATGCTACCAACTGTTCACTCCCGTTCATTTCCCATCTGCTCCGTGTCTCCTGTAGTCAGTCGGCTATCAGTCCCTCGTCCCACTCTCTATACTCCGATTGCCCGTTCATCACTCGCAGACCGTAGTCTATA